>JASAMZ010011027.1:0-13075 GCA_030248115.1 Linhomoeus sp. GSCO2_2
CCTTGGTAGTGGCTTAGCCTGGGCAGTTTCACACGATCAGAAGTTGAAACGGTGTAAGACACCGCACCAATTGTAGAGAGTTCCTCCCCGCTCTGTAGTGTAGACAACTGCAGTCACTTGCATACCTACGCGTAAGACAGTATCAAGCCAGCACAAGTTCGACGTGCAGCCGAACCCGGCTGAGAAAAGGCTATGTGATCTATCAGGCCGCGTGATGAGGCGATGAATAAGACAGACAGCGCTTTGCGTTGAGTCTTGCGGAACAAGTCGACTACTACACAGTAGACCGCGACAACAAGCGAATTTGGTTTTGGAAATCGAACTTACCGCTGCCGTACCCACCACTAACAAACCGGTGCAACTTGTATGAAGAAGAACATGCGTACGTAGCGTAGCTGGAGAGTCAAGAAGTGTGACCGGAAAACAGTGTGCCAGTCGATCTATTGCAAGTGAATTGGTATGCTTTTGTGTATCACGTTTGTAGCCAAAGTTTCCGCATTCAGCGCATCCTTCAAATGGCTACTCCAACAGTTAGTCACTTGGAGAGACGCCTGAATCTCGTTCATTGAAAGCTGACCACGAAATTGAAATCTCAAAACTTGAGGACAAACTGAGAAAATTGGCCGAAAGGAGGGACGTTCCACCAGCCCACCAAAGCAGAAATAGGCAAGTCGATGAGATGGCGAATGGGCTGCAGAAGGCCCATGATGACATTGCAGTTTTGGAGGGAACAGTGGCCAGACTTCAGGAAGAGAACATGGTTTCAGAGGCGGCCATGAGACAAGCGCAAGTTCACGTGACCCAATTGAAGGCTCAGCTGGCATTTGCACGTCGTTCTGCGGCCCAACGAAAAGCAAACCACCAATCAGAAATCAAGAAAGTTGGAGAGCAACTGGCCAGACTGGCAGACCTCACTGAGCGACTACTGGCTGAGAAGAATGGCGTGGCCTCACCAATTGGATTGAAGTGCCAAACCGATGTCAAGCTGAAACGAGTGGAGGAAACGAAGTTCGAAAATCAGATGTTCCGACTGAGAGTCGACCACGAACACGAGACATCAAAACTAGCTGAACAGCTGAAAGATTTGAAAGCTGAAAACGCCATGCTTCGAGGGAAACTCCTCGAAAAAGACTGTGCCAGCGACAGAGACGTTGAGCGTGACAAGAAGTTGGAGCGTCTGCACGAGGCTGTCTTATGTCAGGTGTGCTGTGAGCGAGTGCTAGACACGGCTGCGCCTTCTGCGGCCAGTGCGCCACAAAAGTGGGCAGTCGATGCCATATTTGCCAGAAGCCGCGCGGCGAAACGCTGAAGTTGTTCCCGGAATGGAAATTGGGTTGATCGATGTATGTAGGTTATTGCTTGCATGATACCATCACCGCTGAAGCTCGGTCTTGTGGGACTCGCCTGTTGTCTGCATGGCGACAAAAGTTTGTGATATCGCTTGATCCCGTTAGTGACCGAAACCGTGTTGACGCTGAAGGACTCTTTCAAGTGGGCATTCTGCTTGTCTGTATTGAAATACAAGTGGTCCCGGACGGCTGATGTTCACTTGCCGCATTTGTCAATAAACAACACTAGCCGTTCCTTCCTGTTGCAGAAGAATTTGTGTGATCTGAGTAGCACGGAATGTAGTCGTCAATGGCCGTAATGTCCTGTTGCCTAATCTGTCCTGTTGAAGGTCTGTCCGTTGCAAGGTCTGTCCTGTTGTGAGCCAACGGCGGTGGTCGCCTCGTGCGCGCGCCGCAACGTCCGTCCTGTTCATTGTCAAGGTCTGACCTGTTGCAAGGTGTGTCATGTTGCAAGGTCTCTCCTGTTGCAAGATCTATCCTGTTGCAAGGCCTGTCGTGTTGCAAGGTTTGTCCTGTTGCAAGGTCTCTCCTGTTGCAAGATCTGTCGTGTTGCAAGGTCTGCCCTGTTGCCTGTTACAAAATCTGTCCTGTTGCAAGATCTGTCCTGTGGTAAGATCTGTCCTGTTGCAAGATTTGTCCTGCTGCAAAATCTGTCCTGTTGCAAGGTCTGTCCTGTTGCAAGGTCTGTCCTGTTGCAAGATTCGTCCTGTTGCAAGATTTGTCCTGTTGCAAAATCTGTCCTGTTGCAAGATTTGTCCTGTTGCAAGGTCTGTCCTGTTGCAAGATCTGTCCTCTTGCAAGATTTGTCCTGTTGCAAAATCTGTCCTGTTGCAATGTCTCTCCTGTTGCAAAATCTGTCCTGTTGCAAGACTTGTCCTGTTGCAAAATCTGTCCTCTTGCAAGATCTGTCCTGTTGCAAGATTCGTCCTGTTGCAAAATCTGTCCTGTTGCAAGGTCTGTCCTGTTGCAAGATCTGTCCTGTTGCAAGATTTGTCCTGTTGCAAGATTTGTCCTGTTGCAAAATCTGTCCTGTTGCAAGATTTGTCCTGTTGCGAGATCTGTCTTGTTGCAAGATTTGTCCTGTTGCAAAAATTGTCCTGTTGCAAAATCTGTCCTGTTGCAAGATTTGTCCTGTTGCAAGATTTGTCCTGTTGCAAGATCTGTCCTGTTGCAAGATCTGTCCTGTTGCAAGATCTGTCCTGTTGCAAGATCTGTCCTGTTGCAAGATCTGCCATGTTGCAAGATCTGTCCTGTTGCAAAATCTGTCCTGTTGCAAGATCTGTCCTGTTGCAAGATCTGTCCTGTTGCAAGATCTGTCCTGTTGCAAAATCTGTCCTGTTGTAAAATCTGTCCTGTTGCAAGATCTGTCCTGTTGCAAGATCTGTCATGTTGCAAGATCTGTCCTGTTGCAAAATCTGTCCTGTTGCAAGATTTGTCCTGTTGCAAAATCTGTCCTGTTGCAAGGTCTGTCCTGTTGCTCCGGTGGCTGGAGGTCGCGCAAGAAGAAGACGTGCAGTTGGTCCAAGAGTATCAAGCACAAGAAGAAGAAGGTCAAACTGGCCGTGTTCAAGTACTACAAGGTGCGAAGATGCCTTGATATTGCATGATCATGGGCGCCATGATATTGCACCCCGTTTCGCTTCTGGCCTTCAACCGATCCACAGAACGAGGTGCTCATTCGGTGCACCCCCCCCCCCCCCCCCCCCCCACCCTCCCCCTTGACAGTTTTGTCCACTGGTGTGTCTACTACGCTTAGGTGGAGAAGAACGGCAAGATCACGCGCCTGCGCAAGGAGTGCGGCGCCGACAGTTGCGAAGGGGGCATCATGAAAACCTCGCACTTCGACAGGTACGTTGTACTGTATGCGGCACATAAGCCATTAGCGAAAGAGAGAGTTGACGAACTCGACGGAACAGTCAGCGACGACTGTCGTTTCAGGTACTACTGCGGCAAGTGCTACTCAACCTTAGCCTTCACCAACGACAAGAGACCCACGGCCGAGAAGTGATCGCCTAAGTCAGGGATGGATCGATGGAATGGGCAATACACACTCAATTGTTTGCATTCTGCGCTTAGGCTTAGCTTAGATTTTGTCTTTGGCTTGGGCCAGGGCCAAGGACCAGGCGAGGCTTAGACCTTGGCTTTTAGATGGGTGTACATACGACAGCGTTGCTTGTTTGCACGCGTCACTGCAATCTGTTATCACCGATTCCTTACTTAACACAATGCGAAATTTTCACAGTGGCGTGAATTTCAAATAAAACTGCAACAAAAAAGATCACTCCAGCTTCCATTTGGGGAACAGTGTGAGTTTCTTACCACAGGGACCCTGACACACGTGGCAGCGTCGTCTATCGACAGCGATCTTCTCGGCACATTGTCCACATGTGAGATGTCCACAGCCGAAAGCCACGTCGACGACGCGATCCATCCACACTTGACACTGAATGGCTGCCTGGAGTCTATCGCGCTCCCTCTGCACAGACTCCAGTGCAGACTCAAGCTGCAGTGCAGAGTTGTCATTGTCTTGTTGTTGCACTTTCTTAGCCAAGGATGAATTCTGCTCTGTCAGCTTGAGTAACTCCTTTTCCATCTCCGCTATTTTTTCGCCGCGCCTCAGCGCGGCGAGGTGTATATATGTGACAGGGAATACCCGCATCCAGTGAAAACCCGCATATGCGGGTTTTCACCAAACCACTTAGTGAATACCCGCATATGCGGGTATTCACTGATCCCGTTAGTGAATACCCGCATATGCGGGTTTTCACTGGTCCAATTAGTGAATACTCGCATATGCGTGTTTCACGGCCCTGTTCCGCAGAATCGACAGCCGCATACAAGTGAACACGGTACTTTCTTATTCCAAGGTCCGCTTGAAGTCTCGCCATATATTTAATCTAATCCTTCCAAACATCCTAGCATTGAATTCTTCCCTTGGGTTCTTTTCCTTCAAGTTCAGCAGCAATTACTGAATGAATCCGCACCAATTCATTCCACCGTTGCAATGAATGTATTTTGGCTCAGGCTTTGGCTCAGGCTTAGGCTTAGGCTTAGGCTCAGGCTTTCCTCCGGCTCAGGTCTACGATCTCCTCCTGCTCAGGCCTACGATCTCCGCCTAGCCTACGATCTCCTCCTGCTCAGGCCTACGATCTCCGCCTAGCCTACGATCTCCTCCTGCTCAGGCCTACGATCTCCGCCTAGCCTACGATCTCCTCCTGCTCAGGCCTACGATCTCCGTCTAGCCTACGATCTCCTCCTGCTCAGGCCTACGATCTCCGCCTAGCCTACGATCTCCTCCTGCTCAGGCCTACGATCTCCGCCTAGCCTACGATCTCCTCCTGCTCAGGCCTACGATCTCCGCCTAGCCTACGATCTCCTCCTGCTCAGGCCTACGATCTTCGCCTAGCCTACGATCTCCTCCTGCTCAGGCCTACGATCTGCTCCTAGCCTACGATCTCCTCCTGCTCAGGCCTACGATCTCCTCCTAGCCTACGATCTCCTCCTGCTCAGGCCTACGATCTCCGCCTAGCCTACGATCTCCTCCTGCTCAGGCCTACGATCTCCTCCTAGCCTACGATCTCCTCCTGCTCAGGCCTGCGATCTCCGCCTAGCCTACGATCTCCTCCTGCTCAGGCCTACGATCTCCGCCTAGCCTACGATCTCCTCCTGCTCAGGCCTAAGATCTCCGCCTAGCCTACGATCTCCTCCTGCTCAGGCCTACGATCTCCTCCTAGCCTACGATCTCCTCCTGCTCAGGCCTACGATCTCCGCCTAGCCTACAATCTCCTCCTGCTCAGGCCTACGATCTCCGCCTAGCCTACGATCTCCTCCTGCTCAGGCCTACGATCTCCGCCTAGCCTACGATCTCCTCCTGCTCAGGCCTACGATCTCCGCCTAGCCTACGATCTCCTCCTGCTCAGGCCTACGATCTCCGCCTAGCCTACGATCTCCTCCTGCTCAGGCCTACGATCTCCGCCTAGCCTACGATCTCCTCCTGCTCAGGCCTACGATCTCCTCCTACCCTACGATCTCCTCCTGCTCAGGCCTACGATCTCCGCCTAGCCTACGATCTCCTCCTGCTCAGGCCTACGATCTCCGCCTAGCCTACGATCTCCTCCTGCTCAGGCCTACGATCTCCGCCTAGCCTACGATCTCCTCCTGCTCAGGCCTACGATCTCCTCCTGCTCAGGCCTACGATCTCCGCCTAGCCTACGATCACATCCTGCTCAGACCTACGATATCCCCTTTTGGTGTCGACTCGCGTAGTAATTTGGTGTATTCCGTAATTTGTGTGGACTGATTCAGTATTTTGGTGTGAACACATTCAGTAATCTGGTGTGGACTCGTTCAGAACTCACCATGCACTCCTAGACGGGTTTTCACTAAACTTTTTAGTGAATACCCGCATATGCGGGTATTCACTAACACGGCTAGTGAAAACCCGCATATGCGGGTATTCACCAACACTTCTAGTGAAAACCCGCATATGCGGGTTTTCACTGGATGCGGGTATTCACTGTAACATATATACGGATGACAATGTCTGTCTGTCTGTCTGTCTGTCTGTGTGTCCGTGGCACTGAAGTAAAACATGTGACATATGTGGCCAAGTAGAGTCAAGGTCGCTGAGTAAGGATCCAATGTCCGTTTCTGTTGCTAATTTCGCATTTTCGAGATATTCACAATTAAAATTCGAAAATGTCGAAAATCGACTTTTTCGTCTGATGCGCTAGCCGCGATATTTCTTCAGAAATGGAAGGAGCATGGACCGCGGATAATTTGTAACACAAAAGAAATTTTTGCAAATGTGGAATTTAATAGAAATACGCGATTATTTGTCAAAATTGCATAAATTGACTGAAATACAACGTCGTTTATTGACGAATGTGAATGCAGAAATGGAAAGGTCGTATGCCAATAAGAATTTGTGACATAGTTTTGCAGTTTTTAAAAATTGCAATTTCGAGATATTCTCAATCAAAATATGGAATTGTCGAAAATCGACTTTTTCACCTGATGATATAGGGGCGAAATTTCTTCAGAAATGGAAGGAGCATGGAGATGGACTGCGGATAATTTGTAATGCAAGAGAAATTTTGTGCAAGTATGGAATTTAATAGAAATACGTGATTATTTTTTAAAATTTTATAAATCAACAAAAATAGAACGTCATTTTTTGACGAATTTGAACGCGGAAATGGTAAGGCCGTATGCCAATAAGAATTTGTGACATATTTTTACATTTTTAATAAATTCCAATTTTGAGATATTTAGAATTAAAATTTTAAATAAATATCAAAATCGAGATTTTCGTCTGATGGCCAGAACAGCTGTTTATTGATGATAATGATGAATGTGCACTCGGAAACAGAAATGCGTACGCTGAACACAGGAATTTGCTCGCACCAAACTTTTGGCAAGTTTTTTGTTGGATGTGACGTTTTCACACAGGTAGGAAACATCAGATAAACGGCGTCGTATCATGCCGATAACATATAGCGAACGCGGCGATATCACTGAGCTTCAGATCAGCTGTACAGACAACCGTATCGTGGGGATAGCTGCACTTGGCATTAAGGTACACATTCTCAAGACACTTTCTCCAGATGCGGCTAACGATGTGTACAAAGTTCACTATACTGTTCACCAAAATTTGACAGACACAAAGTATAGGTTGAACTTTTTACACACACAGCTTGTTATCTGTAGCTCGTTTCTAAGAAAGGTATTATCGTTTTGAAGATAGGATTTCGTTTCTTTCAACACTTCAATGTGCTCTTTCAGCTTTCCAATTTCCAAGTTGTGACGTTCCTTAAGATCGGTAAGGCTTTGGCGATGGACTTCTTTCTGTGCAGTCAGACTCTCTGACTTCGCCTTCAACCTCGAAATCTCTTCTTCGTAGTGCTCTTTCTGGAGGGCATTGCTTTCTTGAAGAGAATTTACCTGCTTTTCCAAGTTGTTCAGCTTGTTCTTTAGGTCGGTGACGTATTCCACATTGAAGGCGATGTCGCCATTCGCCTGCTGTTGTATAACTTTGTTTAGTGCAACGCCTTTCTCCACTAAGTTTTTCTGCTTGCCCTTCAGCTTTGAGACTTCTCTTTCGCTGTCGCTTTTCAGTCGTCTGATGGAATCTTGAAGTGATGAATTTTCGCTGGTTAGCTTGGCCAGCTTTCCGTTTAGCGTCGACAGCTCCTTTTCGTGGTCACTTTTTAAGCGCTGGTATGAAGCTGCATTCTGTTCTTTGGTTTCCCTCAGTCTCTCCTGCAGCCGCAATATTTCTGTTTCCCTTTCACTGTCGCTCCAAAGATGTGGGTTGGTTGGTTGAATTGGCGAATTTCTCTTTCGTTGTCTTCCCATCCATCCAGGGGCTTCTTTTCGGTGGCTCTGTTGCATTGTAGCAGAATGGTCACTCGTTTCTGATTCGTTGCTTTGGCTCGAGAAATTGTCTGATTTGGTCTTCAAGAGCTGCCGCCTAGTTGGTTCGATCTTTCTGGTAGATTTGACAAAATCCTTTTTTCGCTGCGCCTCAGCGCGGCGAGGTGTATATGTTACCGTGACTACCCGGATCCAGTGAAAACCCGGATATCCGGGTTTTCACTGGTCGACTTAGTGAAAACCCGGATATCCGGGTTTTCACTGACGGTTTAGTGAAAACCCGGATATTGTCAAATTATCCGGGTTTTCACTGAAAGTTTAGTGAAAACCCGGATATGCGAGATTTCATGGGAAGTTCGTGGAAATCATGATGTAGTTGTGTTTCCATCAATCTTTTCAAGAAACAACCTAGAAATCGACCCTTCTAGTTTCCAACACTGCTGACGAAACAAGTGCTTTTGAATGGCAAATCGCGCTGTTTGTTGCGCGAAACAAGCGTCGTGGAGTGGAGTGCGAAGCGTGCGATCTTAGCAGTACCTTGCATCTTTGCCGAACCAGCCCTTTTACAATGCGCATGACTTTCGCATGATTTGCGGCCAACTGGCACGTCTGGTTCAACAGGGGCAAAGTATGTGTACGGGGAATATGCATCTCGCTTACGGCTTGCACGTGACTGAAAGCTGTTGCAAGCGTTAGTAGGGAAGGGGCACAGCCGGCCTAAGCAAGAGGCGAAGTATATGGAGAAGTGTTCACCCCACTTACAGTTTTCACTAAAACTCGGTCGACGTCGCGCCTGGCGGGTCTCAACTGAGGCTTAGCGCGACCACCAACTTCAGGGCGCGCTCCGCGCGCCCTGAAGTCGGTCACCGGTCGCGTTAAGCCTAAGTTTCGACCCGCCAGACTGCGACGCCGACTGACTCTTGTGGACTGTGGGCGCAGGGCGAGCCTAAGCATAGCCTGATTTGGAAGGAACCAAGCGGCCTACAACAATGGATATATAGTTCTTGCATTGTATTGTGCGATTTTGAGCATATCGGAGAATTATCCGGGTTTTCCCTAACCGATCAGTGAAAACCCGGATATCCGGGTTTTCACTAACTCGACAGTGAAAACCCGGATATCCGGGTTTTCACTAACCAACTCAGTGAAAACCCGGATATCCGAGTTTTCACTGAAGACGGGTTCTCCCGGTCACATATATACGGATGACAATGTCTGTCTGTCTGTCTGTCTGTGTGTCCGTCCGTGGCACCGAAGTAAAATATGTGACATATGTGGTCAAGTAGAGTCGAGGTCGCTGAGTACGGATCCGGTGGCCGTTTGTGTTGCTAATTTCGCATTTTCGAGATATTCGCAATTAAAATTCGAAAATGTCGAAAATCGACTTTTTCGTCTGATGCGCTAGCCGCGAAATTTCTTCAGAAATGGAAGGAGCATGGACCGCGGATAATTTGTAACACAAAAGAAATTTTTTGCAAATGTGGAATTTAATAGAAATACGCGATTATTTGTCAAAATTGCATAAATTGACTAAAATACAACGTCGTTTATTGACGAATGTATATGCAGAAATGGAAAGGTCATATGCCAATAAGGATTTGTGACATAGTTTTGCAGTTTTTAAAAATTGCAATTTCGAGATATTTTCAATCAAAATATGGAAATGTCGAAAATCGACTTTTTCACCTGATGATATAGCGGCGAAATTTCTTCAGAAATGGAAGGAGCATGGACTGCGGATAATTTGTAATGCAAGAGAAATTTTTTGCAAACGTGAAATTTAATAGAAATACGCGATTATTTGTCAAAATTGCATAAATTGACTAAAATACAACGTCGTTTATTGACGAATGTGAATGCAGAAATGGAAAGGTCGTATGCCAATAAGGATTTGTGACATAGTTTTGCAGTTTTTAAAAATTGCAATTTCGAGATATTTTTAATCAAAATATGGAAATGTCGAAAATCGACTTTTTTACCTGATGATATAGCGGCGAAATTTCTTCAGAAATGAAAGGAGCATGGACTGCGGATAATTTGTAATGCAAGAGAAATTTTTTGCAAATGTGGAATTTAATAGAAATACGTGATTATTTTTTAAAATTCCATAAATCAACAAAATAGAACGTCGTTTTTTGACGAATTGGGACGCGGAAATGGAAAGGCCGTATGCCAATAAGAATTTGTGACATAGGTTTACATTTTTAATAAATTTCAATTTCGAGATATTTAGAATCAGAATTTTAAATAAATGTCAAAATCGAGATTTTCGTCTGATGGCCAGAACAGCTGTTTATTGATGATAATGATGAACTCGGAAACAGAAATGCGTACGCTGAACACAGGAATTCGCTCGCACCAAACTTTTGACAAGTTTTTTCGCCGCCCCCCAGGGCGGCGAGTATATATACGGACGCTATTGTCCGTTCGTGTGTCTGTCTGTCTGTCTGTCTGTCTGTGTGTGTGTGTGTGTGTGTGTCACAAAACTAGACATGACGGTTAGTGCCATCCGATGGAGTCGAATGCGCTGAGTAACGTGCCGTTGTCCGTTTCTGTTGCTAATTTCGCTATTTCGAGATATTTACAATTAAAATACGAAAATGTCAAAAATGACACTTTTATTTGCAAGTCGTATCGGCAGTTTTTGCTGAAATGGAAAGGGCGTAAGACGCGATGAATTTGTGACATAGTTTCGGATTTTGGAATTCACCAAATTAGGGATATTTTCAAGGTTTTTGTCAAAATTCCCAAATTTTGACAAATTCAAACAGCTTAAATTTCAAAACTTCTTTGCACCGATGTATCGAGCATAGTCCGCCAAGTATTTAGCAAATAGTTTCAGCGAATATAATTAACGAAATTTGGGATATTTTTAAGGATTTTGTTAAAATCCACAAATTTCGACAATTTCAAACAGCTTCAATTTCAAAATTTCTTTTCACGGATGTGTCGAGCATAGTCTGCCAAGTATTTATCAAATAGTTTCAGATTTTATAATTAACGAAATTAGGGATATTTTCAAGGTTTTTGTCAAAATTCCCAAATTTCGACAATTTCAAACAGCTTAAATTTTAAAATTTCTTTTCACGGATGTGTCGAGCATAGTCTGCCAAGTGTTCATCAAATAGTTTCACATTTTATAATTAACGAAATTAGGGATATTTTCAAGGTTTTTGTTAAAATTCCCAAATTTTGACAAATTCAAACAGCTTAAATTTCAAAACTTCTTTGCACCGATGTATCGAGCACAGTCTGCCAAGTATTTATCAAATAGTTTCAGGTTTTATAATTAATGAAATTTAGGATATTTTTAAGGATTTTGTTAAAATCCACAAATTTCGACAATTTCAAACAGCTTCAATTTCAAAACTTCTTTTCACGGATGTGTCGAGCATAGTCTGCCAAGTATTTATCAAATAGTTTCAGATTTTATAATTAGCGAAATTAGGGATATTTTCAAGGTTTTTGTCAAAATTCCCAAATTTTGACAAATTCAAACAGCTTAAATTTCAAAACTTCTTTGCACCGATGTATCGAGCATAGTCCGCCAAGTATTTAGCAAATAGTTTCAGCGAATATAATTAACGAAATTTGGGATATTTTTAAGGATTTTGTTAAAATCCACAAATTTCGACAATTTCAAACAGCTTCAATTTCAAAACTTCTTTTCACGGATGTGTCCAGCATAGTCTGCCAAGTATTTATCAAATAGTTTCAGATTTTATAATTAACGAAATTAGGGATATTTTCAAGGTTTTTGTCAAAATTCCCAAATTTCGACAATTTCAAACAGCTTAAATTTCAAAATTTCTTTTCATGGATGTGTCGAGCATAGTCTGTCAAGTAATTAGCAAATAGTTCTAGATTTTATAATTGAAGAATTTAGGTATATTTTCAAGGTTTTTGTCAGAATTTCCAAATTTCGCCAATTTCAAGCAGCTTAAATTTCAACATATCTTTGTGTGGATGCATCGAGCACTAAGCCCAAAAGAATAGGGCGTCGTCCCATTTATACGCTTTTCAATGGGGCGTCGTCCCATTTATACCCTTTTCAATAGGGCGTCGTCTCATTTAGACGCTTTTATTGCACTGTGTGCCTGCGGCGAATTTCTCTGATCCATTTATGGATCAGTTGCCACTATTATAAGCGCAAAGTGTGCCTGCGGCGAATCTTCTGATCCATATGTGGATCAGGTACCACAAACAAATCCAAGACCAATTGCGGCCATACCCCACCAGATTGTCGACTAAATGTCCAGCGGCACTTCACTATCCAGTGCACATTATCCCGCACACGCTCTCAAGTTTACACTTATGCCAACGTGGTGCCACAGTTTTCAGACAAAGCTTGTTTTTTCGCCGCGCCTCAGCGCGGCGAGGTGTATATATACGGATGACAATGTGTGTGTGTGTGTGTGTGTTTCCGTCGCACCGAAGTAAAGTCAGTGACATATGTGGTCAAGTAGAGTCGATGTCGCTGAGTGCGGATCCGATGTCCGTTTCTGTTGCTAATTTCGCATTTTTGAGATATTCGCAATTAAAATTCGAAAATGTCGAAAATCGACTTTTTCGCCTGATGAGCTAGCCGCGCAATTTCTTCAGAAATGGAAGGAGCATGGACCGCGGATAATTTGTAACACAAAAGAAATTTTTTGCAAATGTGGAATTTAATAGAAATACGCGATTATTTGTCAAAATTGCATAAATTGACTAAAATACAACGTTATTTATTGACGAATGTGAATGCAGAAATGGAAAGGTCGTATGCCAATAAGGATTTGTGACATAGTTTTGCAGTTTTTAAAAATTGCAATTTCGAGATATTTTCAATCAAAATATGGAAATGTCGAAAATCGACTTTTTCACCTGATGATATAGCGGCGAAATTTCTTCAGAAATGGAAAGAGTATAGACTGCGGATAATTTGTAACGCAAAAGAAATTTTTTGCAAGTATGGAATTTAATAGAAATACGTAATTATTTTTCAAAATTCCATAAATCAACAAAATTGAACGTCGTTTTTTGACGAATTTGAACGCAGAAATGGCAAGGCCGTATGCCAATAAGAATTTGTGACACAGTGTTGCATTTGTAATAAATTCTAATTTCGAGATATTTAGAATTAAAATTTAAAAAAATGTCAAAACCGAGATTTTCGTCTGATGGCCAGAACAGATGTTTATTGATGAATGTGCACTCTGAAACACAAATGCGTACGCTGAACACAGGAATTCGCTCGCACAAAACTTTTGGCAAGTTTTTTTGTTGGATGTGACGTTTTCACGCAGGTAGGAAACATCAGATAAACGGCGTCGTATCATGCCGATAACATATAGCAATCGCGGCGATAT
>JASAMZ010011029.1:0-41822 GCA_030248115.1 Linhomoeus sp. GSCO2_2
ACCTTCCAACCGGCCGAGCTGTGGCTGTCCCCTTTGTCTCGAAAGTATTCAACGTTGCGGACCATCCAGTCGTAGACTGAATTCACAGCAGTGGTGCCTGCGAAGAATCACAATCCATTGTCAAATTGTTAGTAGCTCACTTTGTGCCAAGGTCATCCTCTTCTCAGCAGAGGTAGAGATGGCCTCATAGATTAGTTCGGCGTAGGACTTGTTGCCCCAGGCGTTCCGTCGAGTCCCGCCGCCCGAGCCGCTCGTCGAGCTACTGGCCGATGAGGAGGCGGTCAGGCTCGACTTGCGCTTTGGCGACGCTCCGCCAGACTGTCGTTTGGAGTTCTTAGCCGACTGCTGCTGGGCGCCGCTTTCCACCTCCGAAGAGTCAGTGGTCGGCTCAGTCTTGACCAGCCCACACGGGGCCGAAACAATGAGCGCCGGCGGTGTCAAATCCGACGAGTTCGACAATGGGTAGGCGACAGCTGCTGCCGGTGGTGCCGAGCACTTGGTGCAGAACTGGAACGATGTCGCCGACTGCAGAGAACAGGAGCAGACGCTCGAGTCGGCGCCGATGTTACTGCCACCATTCAGGATGGTACCGTTGTAGTCTCTGAAGAAACCGTGGCAAGACTAGGTGATATATCCTAGGAAGAAGCAACGAATAGCCACACAAGCCGCTCACAAGTTGTCGATCAGCTCGTCGTCCATGGCTTCCTCTTCCTCGATCTGGTCCATCTTGGAGACGCCACTGGAGCTGGATGGTCCGCCACTGCCGTTGGTTTCGACGTCGCGATTCTTGGGCCATGTGTGGCACCGCTCCCTCGTTATCGGCTGCTCCACGTCGTCAGAGCTGGTCAGCAAGGAGATAATGGCCGACGCCTGGCCGATGCCCCTCGGCGTCGTCTCCGAACCGCCGTTCGACAGAACGGCCCCGTTGCTTTCGTAGGGGCCGCACAGTCCTTCGCCGCCGTAGTGGAACATGCTGGCACCGCTGGATCGACCGAACAGCGACGCCGCTTGACGCGACGATAACCTGGAAGTTGAGAAGGGTGACGATGGAGATGGAACTTCCTCGTCTTTCAGAGCCGCCTAGGACGCCTTTGTCGGCACCGAGGGGTTGATAAACTGCGGGAACTACACGGTAGGTACATAGGCCGTCTTCGGAAAGGCCGTATGTCGCTAGCGTTGCCTCTTGGCATGAGGAACAGAAGGGGGAGAAAGTGATGAGCGCGAGCAGCCAGTAGCAACGTCCTGAGCCTAACCTATAGAGGAAACCTTTCTGCGGGCAGCGAAAGCGGATGACAGCTTGGTTCATTAGCCAAATTATTCTCTGCTTCCACAGCCTTGCCAAATGACACCCTCCGCCTCCTCTTAACTCTTTGCGCTGTACTTGTGGCACGCGACACAACTTTCAAGCGTCGGATTGAACACTCTGGCAATTGCGACAAGCAATGCATTGTATTTGTACCAATTCGCTGAGCGTTGGCAGGTGAGAAAAAGTTTTCAAAATGCCTATTCCAATGAGGATGTTCCCAAGGCAGCACCTTGGCTCGCGTGAGGTGAACGAAACAAAGAAGATGCCCTATGGGGAGGGGAGGGTCTCATGAATAAGGGTAGGGCAGAGCATGGAGAGAGAGGAGAGGAAGAGAGAGGCCGGTTGGGTGTGCACTATGCAGCCTTTGAAAGCTAGGGGCCAATGGCGCGGGCGGACGGTCGGCCGGCTCATCTACCTTTCATGAGGGGCGGGCCAAACTCTCGGCTCTATGGCTCCCCAGCCTTGAAAACAAGACCCGCCGCCGCACCGGCCGACCTGCGTCATTAGCGGCGGACTTGTTTTGACGCTTCCATTAGATCACGCCTGCCTGTCCCATTAGAGAGGCACACGCCACGACGACAAGCCTTTCATCTGCAAATCAGCCGCAACTGGGACTGTCGCCTCACCTTTTCTCGCCAGAGTTGATCGTGGAATCGACTTCGCTGAGAGTAGTGCGCTCGCTAAGCGTGTTAGCAAGCAATGCCAAGCCTCCGGTGGTGTATGTGTGACATGTGCACTCGGGCTGCTTGAGAAGCATCGCCGAGGTGGCTCTGTTTTTGGCTGGGTCAGCAGGATTCTACTACAGAACAGTCTTATCAACCAGAGCAGCCGTAGATTAGGGTGGCCGAAAAACCGCCAGCACATTCGGCGCGCGGCAAGTACTTACGGCATGCAGACACGCGTTCGCGCATACACAAAACGGCGACGTTAACGGATGGGTGGATGGACGTTGCTCAACTTGCTTTGGTTGGTCACGCGCCTTGAGGCCGAGAGGGCGAAAACAAGCCAGGAAGCGACAAAGTACGCTGGCCTAAAGTTGCGAACAATTCCCAAACTAGCACCACTCCCAAACTGATGCAGTAAGCGAAGTATTCAAAAACATTGGTAGAATCGCAACAGCGCCTAACGTTGTTGGAGTTGATGGGCGCGCCGCGTAGAGAACGAGAACAGGTTCTCGTTTTGTTATCGATGTGGCGGCCACACGGGCAGGCCTGCAGTCGCCGCAAACGGACGAGCAAATAACTTCCCTGCAGACCTTGGGGGCACAATACCTAATTCAAAATAGCATGTACATACAGTATGTACCATACCCATATGTACATACCTATAGGTGCAACAATGTACGTAATTAGCGTGAGGAACAAGTTGGACGTGTGAATTCACACTTGGCGCCAGCAGTTATCGCTAACTTGTCTACCAGCCAGAGGGAGGTCAGAGCGGCCAACTTGCACTATAAAGCTGTGATGGCAAGAACGGTCGATTAGTCGCCCCTACGTGTACCCAGCAGCAGCCGTGCCTGGAACGGAAGGAAGAGAGGGTTATAGTTATTGGGAGAAGAAAGTGTCTGCTGCTTGTTCAGCCGACATCATAGCTGAACGCGAAGGATAGGTATAGGAACGAGCGTTCTCTTGCCCTTGAAACAGCTACAGTAGGCTGGTAGGAAGGCTGCTCATTCAGCGCCGACGACATCGCACAATGGGTACGCTAAGGCTAGCTGCAAAGCGGCCATTGCGCATTGAATGTCGTTGCCAGGAATGGATGGAAATTGAGCGGGGCAGGTGGTGAAATGAAACAAAGAAGCACCGAACCAACTGGCGAGAAGCTACTTGCCTTCTACAGGGAAGGAACAGTTTTGTCGTCGGAAAGATAGCGTATCGACAGCAGGCAGACATCGATGTAGGCAAAAACTTATTATTGGGTACACCAGCTATTGCCCGGAACGGAATGCTGGCAGTCGCAGCTTACATATATGTACGAGCTTATGCCGATTTCGCCAATACTCGTTGCGCAAGCGTTTATATATGCGGAGTGAAACCGTCCGACGCCCTGGGGGGAATAACCCCCCGCGATCGCAATCCAATCTAACGGAGGCCGCAGCCGTTATCCAATCGTCGTCGAGATCGTCCCACCCACGGTCACGTGGAGCGAAGCGTGTAGCATCATGTCCAGGGGACAAGGTGTTGGTGAGGTGAGGGAGGAGACTGCGGACGGACGGACGGCTAGAGTCGCGCCCTTGCCGATCGGCTGACACGTGCTTCGATGGAACAAAAAGAGCTCCCCGGCAGAATGGAAACTCGCAGCAGGAGGGAGGGTGAGAGAAGGCTAGCGAGCTCGAGAAGAAAGCTCAGGACCAACGGACCAGACACCCAGGCGGAGCTCTTTCTTTCCATCCCGCCTGTCCGTCTCCTCTTTCAGATTCAGGCAGCCTCGCGGCCGCTGGGGCAAGCTAGCGCTGCCACAGCGACACACAGACACTCGCACGACTACGAGCAGGCGTATGTACGTACGGAGAGAACGAGGGTGCAAAGACGGAGACAGGTGCGCGAGCGGAAGAGTGGGAGAGTAGAGAGAGAGGGCGAGCGAGCATGCGCAGCTAGTGGGAAAGAGCCACCTCTCGCCGGCTTCCCTTTAAATCGAAGGACTGGATCTCTCCTCATACCTCGTGGAACTGGATGGGGAGACCCTTGTCTACGCGCTCCCCTTCTTTCAGTCTAGATCCAATATGAGACAGCCGACAGGAACAATGCCATCTGACGCCGCAGAAGTCTTGCTGTCAGTTGCTAGGGGGAAGAATGGGTAGGGCGCAGAGTTCGCTTCTTTCTCCCTTCCCGTTCCCGTTGAACCTAAGAAGGGGTCGCCATAGAGCATGAAACAACCAAAAAACGTTCTGCCGCCCGCTGGGCATTTCCCAATTTTTGGAGAGTGCCTGAAAGGGCGTCCGAAAGAAAGGATGGCCGCTCGCCTGGCTTTCGTCAGAGCGGCTGCGGCCCAGACAGCGCTTAGCCCCCAGCCGGAGGAAGCGATTCGCGAGAAAAAAAACGCACCGAGCGATGTAGCTGCCCGGTGCTGTTCCTGTCACTATTCTCCTCGACTAGATGGACGCGGCATTAGCACCCAAATTGAGTTAGGCAGCTAATCTGAGAAGCAGACTCGAGGCTTCCTTTTCTGCCTAGTCGAAAGGAGATAGGAGAGGGGAAGGGGTTCTTCATTGATCGACTAGGAAGAAGACGGAAAGCGTCTCCAGTGTTTCAGACGCCTGAGAAGGGCCGGCTGTTTGAAGACCGTTTGAAGAGCGGACCAGAATTCAAACCCAGGCTGACCGTGTGAACTCTAGACAAGTGGAAACGCATGTAGGGGGTTCTGATGTTGACTTCCGCCAATCTGACGCACTGCTTGTGCGCGCGTATTATTGCTGCCAAAATCGCTAAGTAATCACCAACAACAGAAAAGAAGTCTGTTAATAGGACGAGATTGAAATGACAGCCGAGTTTTACAAGAAACCATGCGCTTGATCAAAAGCGAAAGTCTAAGCTCAAACCGACCCATAGATACTACGCTTACGTCGAATAGTCAAAACCTACGTCTAAACCTAAGTTATTACTCGAGATCTATTTACGAAAGGAAACTGTTCACTGTAATAATGAAATTGTCGCAAAGTCACTGACCGGGGATTGTATTTTGGCTTTACTTAGGAGTACA
This sequence comes from Linhomoeus sp. GSCO2_2, assembly GCA_030248115.1. Lineage (NCBI taxonomy): Eukaryota > Metazoa > Nematoda > Chromadorea > Monhysterida > Linhomoeidae > Linhomoeus > Linhomoeus sp. GSCO2_2. Next base: position 5,006 of record JASAMZ010011029.1, read on the forward strand.
CTAGCCGTTCCTTCCTGTTGCAGAAGAATTTGTGTGATCTGAATAGCACGGAATGTAGTCGTCAATAGCCTAATGTCCTGTTGCATAATCTGTCCTGTTGAAGGTCTGTCCGTTGCAAGGTCTGTCCTGTTGTGAGCCAACGGCGGTGGTCGCCTCGTGCGCGCGCCGCAACGTCCGTCCTGTTCATTGTCAAGGTCTGTCCTGTTGCAAGGCCTGTCGTGTTGCAAGGTTTGTCCTGTTGCTAGGTCTCTCCTGTTGCAAGATCTGTCGTGTTGCAAGGTCTGTCCTGTTGCCTGTTACAAAATCTGTCCTGTTGCAAGATCTGTCCTGTGGTAAGATCTGTCCTGTTGCAAGATTTGTCCTGTTGCAAAATCTGTCCTGTTGCAAGGTCTGTCCTGTTGCAAGATCTGTCCTGTTGCAAGATTTGTCCTGTTGCAAGATTTTGTCCTGTTGCAAAATCTGTCCTGTTGCAAGATTTGTCCTGTTGCAAGGTCTGTCCTGTTGCAAGATCTGTCCTGTTGCAAGATTTGTCCTGTTGCAAAATCTGTCCTGTTGCAAGGTCTGTCCTGTTGCAAAATCTGTCCTGTTGCAAGATTTGTCCTGTTGCAAAATCTGTCCTCTTGCAAGATCTGTCCTGTTGCAAGATTTGTCCTGTTGCAAAATCTGTCCTGTTGCAAGATTTGTCCTGTTGCAAGATCTGTCCTGTTGCAAGATTTGTCCTATTGCAAAAATTGTCCTGTAGCAAAATCTGTCCTGTTGCAAGATTTGTCCTGTTGCAAGATCTGTCCTGTTGCAAGATTTGTCCTGTTGCAAGATCTGTCCTGTTGCAAGATCTGTCCTGTTGCAAGATCTGTCCTGTTGCAAGATCTGTCCTGTTGCAAGATCTGTCCTGTTGCAAGATCTGTCCTGTTGCAAAATCTGTCCTGTTGCAAGATCTGTCCTGTTGCAAAATCTGTCCTGTTGCAAAATCTGTCCTGTTGCAAGATCTGTCCTGTTGCAAGATTTGACCTGTTGCAAAATCTGTCCTGTTGCAAGATTTGTCCTGTTGCAAAATCTGTCCTGTTGCAAGGTCTGTCCTGTTGCTCCTGTTGCAAAATCTGTCTTGTTGCAGAAGGTCTGTCCTGTTGCGAGCCAATGGCACTGGTCGCCTCGCCTCGCGCGACCATCCTGTTGCAACGTCTGTACTGTTGCAAGATTTGTACTGTTGCAGAAAGTCTCTCCTGTTGCAAACCAACGGCGCTGACTGCCTCGCGAACGCGCCGTACAAAGCGCCGCGCAAAACAAATGGTAGAGAGCCGCCAGATCCAATGCGAGCTAAGGGGAGCGAGCCTGATTGAGCGGCGACGGTGCCTTGCTGTACTGTTCAGGCGATGGCTGCGTTGAAGGCAGGCAGCAACAGGCGGCGCTGGCCGTGCAGCGATTGATTGCCGCCGCTGGCGTCCCGCTGGCGTCTAGGCGCGCGCGTGCTGAAGCTTCGCGTGGCGAAGTGCTAGCGAGGCAAGCGCATGCTGAAGCGTCGCGTGGCGAAGTGCTAGGGAGGCAAGCGTTTCAGACAGACGGACACTACACCTAGCTAGCTTAGTAATGTAGACTAGTGGTGTTTAGCCCGTAGGAGAATGGTCTATGGTCAATGGGTAATGGCAATGGTCAGCCCATGGGTGATCTGCAGAGCATGAAGGAGATAATGCCATCATCGAATTCAGCCCACCGCAGGACGTTACAGTTACATCCCAAATCATTTGATACTGTGCCCCTGCCAGTGCCTGCATTTAGGATCGCACCAGCTCCAATGCCTGTAAATACACAATAGAAATTTGAGTTTAGCCTGTCGTCACTTGGGTTTAGCCTGTAAGGCATTTCAGATAGGTCTCAAGCCATTCGACCCTGTGCCCCTGCCAGTGCCTGCATTTAGGATTGCATCAGTCCCGTACCTGCAAATACACAATAGACGCTTGGATTTAGCCTTTAGACAATTGGGTTTAGCCCGTAGGACATTTCAGATAGATCTCAAGCCATTCGACCCTGTGCCCCTGCCAGTGCCTACATTTAGGCTCGCACCAGCTCCCGTGCCTGTAAATACGCAATAGACACTTGGGTTTAGCCCGTAGGCATTTGGGTTTAGCCCGTAGGAGAATTCAGATGGACCTAAAAGCATTTGACATAGATCCAAAACAGTTTGATGTTGTGCACCTGCCAGTGCATGGCCAAAGTCCACAATAGGAGGTGCAAAACTACATGTCACGACGGTCAGTTTAAGCCATAGATCATCGCGATCCGTCAACTGTAGCTAGAGTTATCATGTTAACAGACGGACAAACAAACAAACAAACAGACTCTATGGCGCTTAGTATATAGCTTAGTATATAGGACTAGTGCCTTTAGCCCGTAGGAGAATCTCTATGGTCAATAGCCCATGGATAATCTGCACAGTGTGAAAGAGATAAAGCAATCATCAAATCCAGTGCACCTCAGGACTTTGAGGTTGATCTCAAATCATTTATCACTGTGCCCCTGCCAGTGCCTGCATTTAGGATCACACCAGCTCCCATGCGTGTAAATACACAATAGACACTTGAATTTAGCCCGTAGTCACTTGGGTGTAACCCATAGGCCATTTCAGATAGTTCTCAAGCCATCCACCCCTGTGCCCCTGCCAGGGCCTACATTTAGGATCGCATCAGCTCCTGTGCCTGCAAATACACAACAGACGCTTGGGTTTAGCCTGTAGACATTTGGGTTTAGCCAATAGGACATTTCAGATAGATCTCAAGCCACTTGACACTGTGCCCCTGCCAGTGCCTACATTTAGACTCGTGCCAGCTCCCGTGTCTGTAAATACACAATAGACGCTTGGGTTTATCCCGTAGACATTTGGGTTTAGCCCATAGAGATTTCAGACAGATCTAAAGACATTTGACATTGATCGAAAGTTGTTTGATGCTGTGCCCCTGCCAGTGCATGCAGTGCCTGCGAATATACTTTGGAGTCTCACAACGACAACTCTGTCATGAATGGTGACACTGTAAAGTGCTTTTGGCACGAAATCAATCGTCAATCACAGAGCGTGGTGCGTTCTGTGCTCAGAATGTACTGGTGCAGCCGATATTTGCGAAATATTGTGGAATTTAGTCATCAGTCAAAATTCTAAAATAGGAGGGGATTCCTTCCAGCCCACGACGGTCAGTTTAAGCCATAGATCTCCAGGATCCGTCGCCTGTGTCGCGAGAAAATGGCCGGACAAACAAACAAACAGACAAACAGACTCTATGCCGCTTAGTATATAGGACTAGTGCCTTTAGCCCGTAGGAGAATCTCTATGGTCAATCGCATATGGGTAATCTGCAGAGCATGAAGGAGATAATGCAATCATCGAATTCAGTGCACTGCAGGACAGTACAGTTAGATCTCAAGTCGTTAGACCCTGTGCCATTGTCAGTGCCTATGTTTAGGATCTTGCCAGCTCCTGCCTATAAATACACAATAGATGCTTGGGTTTAGCCCGTGGACATTTGGGTTTAGCCCATAGGACATTTCAGATAGATCTCAAGCCATTCGACCCTGTGCCCTTGCCAGTGCCAACGTTTAGGATCGTGCCAGCTCCTGTGCGTGTAAATACACAGTAGACTCTTGTGCATAGCCCATAGACATTTGTGTTAGCCAATAGGGCATTTCAGACAAATCTCAAGCCATTTGACACTGTGCCCCTGCCAGTGCTTACATTCACACTCGCACCAGCAATCCTGTAACCACATGATAGATACTTGGGTTTAGCCCATAGACATTTGGGTTTAGCCCGTGGGAGATTTCAGATGGATCTAAAGACATTTGACATAGATCCAAAGCGGTTTGATGCTGTGCCACTGCCAGTGCACACGGTGCCTGCGAATACACTTTGGAGTCTCACAGCGACAACTCTATAGTGAATGGCGACACTGTAGAGCGCTTTTGGCTCGAAATCAAACGTCAGTCGCAGAGTGTCATGCCTTGTGTGCTCAGAATGTACTGGCGCAGCCGATATTTGCGAAATATTTTGGAATTTAGTCATCGGTCAAAATTCTAAAACTAAAGATGCAAAACTACGTGTCATGACGGTCAGTTTAAGCTATAGATCATCGCGATCCGTCAACTGTAGCGAGCGCTAGAGCATTCACAGAGCCACAAACACACGGACAGAGTTTTGCCGCTTAGTATAAAGGACTAGAGCCTTTAGCCCGTAGGAGAATCTCCATGGTCAATAGCGTATGGGTAATCTGCAGAGCATGAAGGAGATAACGCAATCATCGTATTTAGTGCACTGCAGGACACTACAGTTAGATCTCAGGTCGTTAGACCCTGTGCCATTGTCAGTGCCTATGTTTATGATCTCGCCAGCTCCTGTGCCTGTAAATACACAATAGATGCTTGGGTTTAGCCCGTAGTCACTTGGGTTTCGCCCGTAGAACACTTTAGATAGATCTAAAGACATTTGACATTGTGCCCCTGCCAGTACCTACATTTAGGCGCGCGGCAGCTCCCGTGCCTGTAAATACACAATAGACACTTGGGTTTAGCCCATAGACATTTGGGTTTAGCCCGTAGGAGATTTCAGATAGATCTACAGACATTTGACACTGTGCCCCTGCCAGTGCCTGCATTTATGCTCGCACCAGCTCCCGTGCCTGTAAATACACAATAGATAGTTGGGTTTAGCCCGTAGACATTTGGGCTTAGCCCATAGAAGATTTCAGATAGATCTAAAGACATTTGATAGATCCAAAGCAGTTTGATGCTGTGCTCCTGCCAGTGCATGCAGTGCCTGCGAATACACTTTGGAGTCTCGCAACGACAGTTCTTTAGTCAATGGTAACACTGTAAAGCACTTTTGTCGCGAAGTCAAACGTCAGTCACTGAGTGTGCTGCCGCCTGCGCTCAGAATGTACTGGCGCAGTCGATATTTTCGAAATATTGTGGAATTTAGTCATTGGTCAAAATTCTTAAATAGGAGGTGCAAAACTACAGTGTATGGCGGTCAGTTTAAGCCATAGATCATCGCGATCCGTCAACTGTAGCTAGAGTTATGGCGACCACAGAGCCACAAACAAACAAACAGACGGACAGACTCTTGCCGCTTAGTAATAAGGACTAGAGTGCATAGCCCATAGGAGAATCTCTATGGTCAATAGTCCATAGGTAATCTGTAGAGCATGAAGGAGATACTGCAATCATTGAATTCAGTGCACCGCATGACATTACAGTGAGATCTCAAGTCGTTTGACACTGTGCCCCTGCCATGGCCTACATTTAGGATCACACTGGCTCCCATGCCTGTAAATACACAATAGACATTTGGGTTTAGCCAATAGCCAATTGGGTTTAGCCCGTAGGACATTTCCGATAGATCTCAAGTTATTTGACCCTGTGCCCCTGCCAGTGCCTATGCTTAGGATCACGCCAACTCCTGTGTCTGTAAATACACAATAGGCATTTGGGTTTAGCCAATAGACAATTGGGTTTAGCCCGTAGGACATTTCAGATAGATCTCAAGTCATTCGACCCTGTGCCCCTGCCAGTGCCTACATTTAGGAACGCACCAGCTCCCATGCCTGCAGATACACAATAGATGCTTGGGTTTAGCCTGTAGACATTTGGTTTAGCCAATAGGACTTTTCAGATTGACCTCAAGCCAATTGACACGTACCCCTGCCAGTGCCTACATTTAGGCTTGCGCCAGCTCCCGTGCCTGTAAATACACAATAGACTCTTGTGTTTAGCCCATAGACATTTGGGGTTAGCCCGTAGAAGATCTCAGATAGATCTAAAGACATTTGACATAGATGCAAAGCAGTTCGATGCTGTGCCCCTGCCAGTGCATGCAGTGCCTGCGAATACACTTTTGAGTCTCACAACGACAACTCTGTCATGAATGGTGACACTGTATACTGCTTTTGGCGCGAAATCAAGCGTCAGTCACAGCGTGTGGTGCCTTCTGTGCTCAGAATGTACTGGCGCAGCTGATATTTGCGAAATATTGTGGAATTTAGTCATCGGTCAAAGTTCTAAAAGCAAAGGTGCAAAACCGCGTGTTCTGACGGTCAGTTTAAGCTATAGATCATCGCGATCCGTCAACTGTAGCGAGCGCTAGAGCGTTCACAGACAAACAAACGGACAGACCTTTGCCGCTTAGTAATAAGGACTAGAGCCTTTAGCCCGTAGGAGAATCTCCATGGTCAATTGCATATGGGTAATCTGCAGAGCATGAAGGAGATAATACATTCATTGAATTCAGTGCACTGCAGGACACTACAGTTAGATCTCAGGTCGTTAGACGCTGTGCCATTGTGAGTGCCTATGTTTGGGATCTCGCCAGCTCCCGTGCCTGTAAATACACAATAGATGCTTGGGTTTAGCTCGTAGTCACTTGGGTTTTGCCCATAGAACACTTCAGATAGATCTAAAGACATTTGACATTGTGCCCCTGCCAGTGCCTACATTTAGGCGCACGAGAGCTCCCGTGCCTGTAAATACACAATAGACGATTGGGATTAGCCCATAGACATTTGGGTTTAGCCCGTAGGAGATTTCAGATAGATCTAAAGACATTTGACACTGTGCCCTTGCCAGTGCCTGCATTTATGCTCGCACCAGCTCCCATGCCTGTAAATACACAATAGACGCTTGGGTTTAGCCCATAGACATTTGGGTTCAGCCCGTAGGAGATTTCAGATAGATCTAAAGACATTTGACACTGTGCCCCTGCCAGTGCCTGCATTTATGCTCGCACCAGCTCCTGTGCCTGTAAATACACAATAGATAGTTGTGTTTAGCCCGTAGACATTTGGGGTTAGCCCGTAGAAGATTTCAGCTAGATCTAAAGACATTTGACACTGTGCCCTTGCCAGTGCCTGCATTTATGCTCGCGCCAGCTCCCATGCCTGTAAATACACAATAGACGCTTGGGTTTAGCCCATAGACATTTGGGTTCAGCCCGTAGGAGATTTCAGATAGATCTAAAGACATTTGACACTGTGCCCCTGCCAGTGCCTGCATTTATGCTCGCACCAGCTCCTGTGCCTGTAAATACACAATAGATAGTTGTGTTTAGCCCGTAGACATTTGGGGTTAGCCCGTAGAAGATTTCAGATAGATCCAAAGCAGTTTGATGCTGTGCCCCTGCCAGTGCATGCAGTGCCTGCGGATACACTTTGGAGTCTCACAACAACAACTCTGTCATGAATGGTGACACTGTGAAGCACTTTTGTCGCGAACTCAAACACCAATTACATTGTGTGGTACCTTCTGTGGTCAGAATGTACTGGTGCAGTCGATATTTTCGAAATAATTTGGAATTTAGTCATTGGTCAAAGTTCTAAAAGCAAAGATGCAAAACCTCGTGTTCTGACGATCAGTTTAAGCTATAGATCATCGCGATCCGTCAACTGTAGCGAGCGCTAGAGCATTCACAGACAAACACACGGACAGACTCTTGCCGCTTAGTAATAAGGACTAGAGGCTTTAGCCCGTAGGAGAATCTCAATTGTCTATAGAATGTAGGAATCTGCAGAGCATGTAGAATATAGCACAAACACTGAATTCAGTTCAGTGTGTGCTGTTGTGTTCAGCAGATTTCAGACTGATCTGAAGTCATAGGACATGATTCCCTGTCAGTGCCTGCAATTAGTGTTGCACACTCTTCTGTGCCTCTGTGTACACTGAATGCACTGCACAGATGTTTGAAATTAGTTTGTAGGTGGGAAGGTTCAGATAAATCTTAGTGGCTTGAGAAGAGGGCCCCTGCTGTGCCTACATTTGGGGTTGTGCCCGCTTCTGTGCCTGAGAATACACATTACAGCCTGCTGCCACTGCTTGAAGAATGCAGTTAGGGCGCACATGGTGGCACACTATTCTACTATTGAAGAATGCAGGCGTTCTGTACTGATGATGATGGCGCAGTCACGACATCTGGTGACGACAGAATAGTCTATTGTAGAATACTGGTGACGACACTACTTTTGACAGCACAGCACCAACAACGACGACAACACAGCACCAACAACAATGACAACACAGCGCAAGCAAACAAACACACTGCGCGGCAAGCTGAGATCTCAAGAGTCAACGATCTCAACAATATGTTCTTCAGGCTGGCCGCCACCAAGCACCTCTTTGTGCACGATATTTCTGGTGCAGTGACGGGGCAACACACTCTCCTCGTCCAACTCGTCTCCCAGGAACATCTGCATGTGCGCTTTTGTGTTCATAGGGTGCATGGTAGGTGAGGGTAAGAAGCGCCCACCTTCACGTCGCACAGACGACGCACTCTGGACAGGGCGACGTATAGCTGGCCGTGGGCAAAGGCCGGAGGGCTCAAGTGGACGCCCACCCTCTCCAGCGTTTGCGACTGCGCCTTGTTTATGGTCATGGCGAAGGCCAGTTGCACTGGGAACTGGCGGCGCTGAATTGCTTACTTGCTGTAGCAGGCAACTGAACGCGAGCGTTGGCAACTTGTCCTCTTGTGATAGCGTACTGTACAGTGGGCATGTAACGCTGTCTCATAGAAAGTCACAAACCCGAAAGAAGACCTGGCCTCGCTCGTGCTGGGATTCCAGTGTGACTCTTGGGATGAATGTGTATTCCCCAGCGTGGGAGCCACTGTAGAGGCACAAAGAATGTATAAAGATTACACAAATGATCACATTGTCAGCAAGACAAACTTTGAAATCTCTGCATACATAGATGGTGTGAGGATAGCATCCTCTGACGACGCATCTCGTGCCATTACAGACTCCAGCGCCCTGGTTCAGATTGCGCAGAATCAGAATTGGCGCGCCGACTTTCAGCTCCAGGCGATGCATGGGCATGCCAGATGGCGTGTTCGCGTGAATGACTTCGATAGGGGTGTACATGCGACCTGCAAGCGAGGAGGCTCATCATGGCATACAGTTACAGGGCGCGCCAAGAAGATTATTAATGACATACTATCGTAGTCGTTGGCCGTTTCGTCCGCACTTAGGTACACATGCGAGTCCCCTGGCAAACTGTCCAGCATGACATTGTTGAGGGTTCTCACAATGTCGTTCTTCGGCGCCAGAATAGCGCGGTGTTTCATGTGGTCGGGGTCAAAGGCCGGCCCAAAAACAAATTCCGTCAATTCCGCCACTGAAGCCACGTTGGCAACTTCTGGCAGCTGTACGATCTCCTCGTCACCATCTTCAGTGACGGGAGGAAACCTGCCGTCGCCCAGAGATAGAAGCAGGTCGGCGAATTCCAGTTGGGTATCTCCTGCAAAAGGAACGAAACTCCTTGCCTTCAGCTACTACATTATACATTTACATTGGTACCAATATATAAAAGCGAAACTTACTGTCCGAGCCCTCTGCTGTCAGTGCCCTCAAATTTTGAGTCAGTCTCAGCGGTTGTGTCTAAACAAAATACACTGTAGTTCTTTGACTAATGCTGGCGAGTAAACAGTAACAATACAGTAGCCATGTTAAGATTAGTGAGGCAGTTGAGAAATGGAAGTTTTATGGCCAGCAAACAAACCAATGCACTGTCGCAATATGTTCTGGCCAAGAAATATGGCTAAATAAGCATGCGTGTTCAGTATCCTACAGTACCTCGTTCCAAAGGTGGCTGAATTTCAGAGTTCGACTGATTACGCGGCTCGTACTTGCCAGGGGAATCACTGGCAATACTTGGCGAAAATCGCCCGAGAAGACGACGGTTTTGCCACCAAAACGCTTTTTGTAGTCCATCAGATCCTGAATAACAGTGCCGATTAATGCAGCCGAATCTACCAGAAGTTACTGTATATGCAGACCTGAAAGAGTCGGTCCACTGCCTCAATTGCAAATTTGTCAGCCATACTGACTTCGTCCCATAGAATGAGAGAAGCGCGGCGCAAGGCCGTCGCCTGAGCGCTTTGCTTAGAGACACTGCAGCTCGTGTGCATGTCCAGCACGTCTGTCGGAATGGCGAAGGCGCTGTGGGCGGTTCTGCCACCGTGCAGCTCCAGCGCTGCCACTCCAGAGGAAGCAGTGACTACGGCCGATCTGGCGTGAATCTGCACCGTATCCACGATGACGTTCAGCAGGTAGGTTTTCCCTGAAAGTGAAATGCAGAGAGCACATCAACGATTCGTCAAGGTCTTTCAAAGTAGCATTTGAAAGTATTCAGTACCGTAGCCGCCAGGCGCGTCGACGAAGAAGATGCCGCCCTGGTCGGCCAAGACAGAATCCAAAATTGTCGTCAACAACTTCTCTTGCTCCTCAGTGAGTTGTCGTCGTCGCTCTTGAAGGTCGTTGAAGTCGACGCTGGGCGTCCTATAACAGTACATGCAGGTGGTCAAACTGGCTGAGCTCTACACAGTTGCATTCGTCTTACGTGAGTGCCTATTGCTTACGTTTCTGTCTCCTGAAGCGTGTCGTCGTCTGAGGCCTCAGGCGGCTCCTGCATGCCCTTGTACTGGGCCAGGGAGCGGCGGTGGAAAGCCAGCAGTCGGGACATGTGGCGCAACGCCTGATAAGTCGCTTCTTCCTCTGTCAGGGATCTTCCACTGCGACGGTGCTCAGCGAACTTGATGTCGTCTGTCAGATCCTGTAAACGGTATGTGTATAGTTGTGTGTGGGTGTGCAGCTGTTTGAGGTGCTACCTTCTTGAATTGGTCGAACAACAGGCCGGGTTCGGCTGGTTCGCACGCAATCAAAAGGCTGACGAATAGGCGGCGCAATTGCCTGCCAGAGCGAATGTCGGCTGACTCTTTGAGGCACTTGGCGTGCTCGCCATCGTCTATTGCCAGGCCCAACTTGACGCAGGCGTCGCGAAAAGTGTCGCACTGCTCATCGTCCACTGAAATGCAAAGGAAGACCCATTGCATTTCAAATGCAAAGGATCTCATTCTCAAGGTGGAACACCCATTGTTGGTTCCTACAGAAGGAACGGAATGTATGGACTGAATAGAAGCAGGCCCATAATTGTCTGACAATTCGGAAGAACAACTGCTATCGATAGGCCGATCGATGGGCATTCAAATTTTGTGATGCATAAGAGGTACCGTTGCAGAGGTCCTCGTAGCTGATGGCGCCGCGCTTCTCAGTCAGCAACAGACGCAAGTAGAAGCGCTCGGCGTCAGTGGGCGCGGCACTGTACATGCGGCCAATCATTGGGGGCCTATCGGCGTCGCCCAACCCTCTCTTCCGTGGCCGCCACTTGCCGTCACTGTATGTGAAGTGCTCCGGAATTTCGGTGTATCTCAGTTGGCGCGCCTCTGCGTTGCTCTTGTTCAGGTCGAACCACGCAGTGAGCGTGGTCTGCTTCACGTCCACCTCCTCGAGCTTCTGCCCTTCCTGAAGTTAATACAAAGTGTGCCAATGTTGTTGGTACAGCAACCGTTCCTTGATTGACTAAACCTTGATCAGAATTTGCTGATTGTCATGCGTGTGGACGGCCAACGGAAGGACAGGCGGGTATGTCCACGCGAGATCGTTTCCAAACATGCGGTCACAGGCCTCTGGAGGCGAGATATACCGCGCGTCCAAATAGGTCTGCAACGAAGTTGACAAACCGCAACTGGTCATTTGCAGAAAGTGGCAACGCTTACCACACCGAAATTTCGTCTTCTTCAGCAGTAGGTTGCGCCTCACTCTCCGCCAATTCAGCTGGAGTGGGCAGTCTGGTGATGGAGAAGAGAACGCGATCCGGCCCCTTGCAGATGTACATGTAGAGATATTTGGGGACGTTGGCACTGGCCACGATCTCGACATTGATGTGGCATTCGAATCGTGCCAACAGATGTGGGTTGTAAGGCACCACCCGACGGTTGTCAAAGGTGTACTCGACGCCTTTCTGCTTCACTTTGGCGACGCGCCCATCATTTGGACGCTTGTAGATCGGCGAGCCGCCCGTCTCTGACAGAGCGGTCTCTTCGCAAAATTTCTTGGGGAAAGACTTCGTGCATTTATTGTCGCTCATGCACTGCGCGTTGGTTCCTCTTCCGCACATACCGTGCAACATGTGGCGAGTCACCAGGTCAAACAGTCTGGGTTCCTGCAAATCAGTTGTAAATGAAAATGCCACATGAAAGACAATAGAGCGCTCAAGAACGTCTCACCGTCTCAGGGTCCGGCAAGAATGCCCGTACAATCCTATCCACTTTGTCTGGCGAATCGGGGTGGTAGGGCGCTTCCAGCGTGTAGATCAGGTGAGCGTGCAACAAACCTCTCTTTTGACTTTCAATAACGCCCATGTAGGCCACCACTGGGCCAAAGTAGCCGGTCTTGTAGACCATTTCGTGCAGCCGCTTCTAAGACAACAATGGGCCCTTTGTCCCCTTGCCCATTCTCATACAAATGGCCTAATTCCCACAATGCAGGCAGACGCAAAGTGTAAGACCACACCAGATTTCGACGAAAAATGCGGACACAGACGTCCGGCCTGTCCTCTGGCTTCTGGCCCAATGGGTCGACTATATCACGAATTTGCTTCCAGTTTGGGTTTGTCGTCATTGTGATGAATAGAGAAGGCCGACCGTGCACTCTCACGCCGGCCATTGCGTCCTAAAATACCAAGATGAATGTGTTGCCAATGGATAAATTTCAGTACGCGGTGACTATTATACGACTGACATACATTAAGCAGCACGCATGCATACATTCTATGTTCAAATGCATGGCACAAAACTCTCACAAACATCTCATGGACATTGAAAGTCACAGAATCCTGTGACCCCAAGAAGCCGACGTCGGACCCTGCTTACCATAAATTTCTGTTGATAGAACCTTGGTCCACCTACGAAAGAGCTGCTGAGAATGACACGCCGTCCCACTTGCTCAGCTTCAGTGAAACCGTGGGCAACTGCGTCGGCGATTCCTACTGTATACAGCAGAAGTGTCAATGTTGCGACTGCCCCGAAGGCCAAACCCGAAGTGCTTCAACGTGTAGCCAACCAAGTCGGCTTTCCACACGATACTTGTTCTGGTGTTCTGTTCGTCTGTGGTAATCCAGCCTGTCCTTCTCCAGTCTGGCCGCTTGCATGACTGCCCACGCGCAGAACAGCCTGCCGCCGCTGTGGGGCATCAAGGCGCCAGTGGATGGACGAATCTGCATTCTGTAGTGCAGGTATTCGGCCAGCGTCATCTGAAAAGGTGCCAAGCCGAACTGTTCACAGTACCCTGGTGTGCACTGTAGCAATCGACAACTCATCACTGAGGCATCACAAACAAACCTTCGCGTCTTTCTGTCCTTTATCCTTCTTTCGCAGCAATGGCGTGTATCCAGTAGTGCCATACGGATACAACAGTGGGAAGCGAAGTGTCTCAAGGGCCGAGGACAACTCTGGCACACGCTTCAGCGAGCCTGAGTCATGGTCATCTCATCTTAATACAATGTGTGGAAACCTATTTGAACCAATCCTTCTACCTCCTTTAGTGACCATTGCAACGCAGTGCTGATCACCAGGCGCGCTACCGTCGACCACAACCGCAGCAACTTCGTCGCACGTCGGTTTATTGTAGGTCCGGTGCTGTTTGTCCATCACGCCACCAAATATCCGCACCTGAAGCGAATGCGTTCGTCAGTGGGTAATGAAAACAGCTTTCCAGGAGGCTTTCACATATGTGAACCTGTAGATCACAGGTTTTGCCCTCCTGTTCCTTCAGCGTCGCAGAGGCGTGCTTCAACACTGAGGCATATGGATTGACTTTCAAAAGGGTTTCCTGGATAGATTTGACTGTGGACTCTTTCAGTTGCGTCCCAGAGGATTCGCCTGTTCTCTGTTTCAGCTGCGCTGAGGGCTCAAGCAGATAAATTTGAGCATACGATTCAGGTTTCATGTCCTTTGGCAATAGGGCGCCAATTCTAAACAGGGTTAGCTTATGGGCATACTGCAAGCCATGCTTGAAAGACCATAGCGCATAGTTACTCGTGCGCCAACTCTCCACGCAGCCGATATGTGGGCGGCCCTGAACCCTGCTGCAGTCCTTCGTTGATCTTGGCGCCTGTCGAGGTAAAGGCGAAAGCGTTGTTGTAGAGGAGGGCCTTGCGCCTGCAACGACACCGCTTCCAGTGACCCCATTTCACAAACGAAAACAGCTACGCATTTTTACCGACTTGAAATCTGCGTCTTTTGTCAGGAACCCCAAGAGCGGCTCAGGAGGGGAAGGGAGGGGGTCCAGTTTGACGCTCCCTTCAAAGCAGCACTTGCGTCCAAATTTGGGAACTTTTTCCGTAGATGAGGTCAGTCTCTCGTCAGCATAGAATTTGGCGTCGCAGTGCGAGCAAGACAGTTCCATAGTGCTCAAATTGTCGCCATCGTCGATTTCGCTCTCGTCGTAAGGAGTCAAACCTGAGTAGGCAGATATTGCTTATGCTCTCAAACTGAGTAAACATAAAATGCAATCTGTGCATTGGAATACAATTCATAGGGCGCAACATTGTTTTTTCAATTCGATCTTACAATTGCTGTTCCCAGTTGAATGAAATAGGTGTCATACCGCAAGCCCCTCGTTTCCGCTTCTTGCGACGTCTCTCGTTCCCCTCTGCATTGGACTGACGTCTCTTGAGAGAGACTTCTTTTGACTCAGCTGCTCGTGACGCCGCCTTTCGTTCCACGTCCCTCTTCCGCCGCTCATCTTGTTTCTCGGGATCCGCGCGAGACGACGATTGACGCGCTGCGTCTAAGCGCAGACGTTCACTTCTCTGATCGGCACTCTCTGAAGCCCGAGAGGACCACTGGCGCTCTGCTTGCTGTTGCAAGCGCTCACTTCTGCGAGTTGCACTCTCATCAGCTCGAGACGTCGACTGTCGTGACGCGTCCAAATCCTGGCGCAGCGCCGTTTGCGCGGCAGTTTCTTTGCTGCGGGCTTCCCTTTTCAACAGGCGAGCCGACTCCCGTTTCCGCCGCTCTCCTTTCTTCTTGCCCATGAGAATGAGCGCGAAAATTAATAGCAGCAGACCAGCAAAACTCCAGATTCGCATCTCCACACAAACAAATCAAATCATATTGTCGTTTGCAGCGCTACTTGGTCATACAAACTTCCATTTGACTGTCGTTTCAACTGGTTACGCAACGAATAGTGATGCAACAAATGCGTGTAAGCGCTGAGTACCGCGCGTTGCGCCGCCACTCAGTCTGTACAGCGTTCGATCATACGCGGCTGATAAGCGTTTGGAATAGCGATGCCTTTAGTGACGCAACTGCGCATAGGCGGGTGCGTGTAGCGCGTTGCGCCGCCACTCAGTCTGCGGAGCGTAGGGTCCAACGCGGTTGATAAGCGTTTGGAATGCCGATGCATCGGCGTTATGCGTTTGCCGATGTTTCGTGAGCACTTGGAAGCAAGACGGGTGGGCACTGAGTCTGTTGTATCACTGGAGAGGGAGGAGGGGGGGGGGGGGGGGGGGGTCTCTACACTTCGGAGTCTCACAACGACAACTCTGTCATGAGTGGTAACACTGTATAGCTCTTTTGGCGTGAAATCAAATTTCAATCACAGCTTGTGGTGCCTTGTGTGCTCATAATGTACTGGTGCAGCTGATATTTGAGCAATATTGTGGAATTTAGTCATCGGTCAAAATTCTAAAATAGGAGGTGCAAAACTACAGTGCATGGCGGTCAGTTTAAGCTATAGATCATCCCGATCTCTCAACTATCTCTAGAGTTGTGGCGCTGACAGACAAACAGACGGACACACCTTTGCCGCTTAGTATAAAGGATAGAGCCTATAGCCCGTAGGAGAATCTCTATTGTCAATAGCATGTGGGTAATCTGCAGAGCATGAAGGAAATAATGCAATCATCGAATTCAGTGCACTGCAGAACAGTACAGTTAGATCTCAAGTCATTAGACCCTGTGCCATTGTCAGTGCCTATGTTTAGGATCGTGCCAGCTCATGTGCATGTAAATACACAGTAGACTCTTGTGCATAGCCCGTAGACATTTGTGTTTAGCGAATAGGGCATTTCAGACAGATCTCAAGAGATTTGACACTGTGCCCCTGCCAGTGCCTACATTTACACTCGCACCAGCTCCCATGCCTGCAAACACATGATAGATACTTGGGTTTAGCCCATAGACATTTGGGTTTAGCCCGTGGGAGATTTCAGATGGATCTAAAGACCATTGACATAGATCCAAAGTGGTTTGATGCTGTGCCCCTGCCAGTGCATGCAGTGCCTGCGAATACACTTTGGAGTCTCACAACGACAACTCTTTAGTGACTGGTTACACTGTATTCAGATGGATCTGAAGACCATTGACATAGATGCAAAGCGGTTTGATGCTGTGCCCCTGCCAGTGCATGCAGTGCCTGCGAATACACTTTGGAGTCTCACAACAACAACTCTTTAGTGACTGGTTACACTGTAGTCAAACAAACGAAATATCAAATAAAATCAAACGTTAGTCGCAGCGTGTCGTGCCTTCTGTGCTCAGAATGTACTGGCGCAGCCGATATTTGCTAAATATTGTGGAATTTAGTCATCGGCCAAAGTTCTAAAAGCAAAGATGCAAAACCGCGTGTTATGACGGTCAGTTTAAGCTATAGATCATCGCGATCCGTCAACTGTAGCGAGCGCTAGAGTGTTCACAGACAAACACACGGACAGACTCTTGCCGCTTAGTATAAAGGACTAGAGCCTTTAGCCCGTAGGAGAATCTCTATGGTCAATAGCCCATGAGTGGCATTACAGTTGGATCTCAAGTCATTTGTCTCTGTGCCTTAGATGTACCTCGTATGACATTTCAGATAGGTCTCAAGCCATCCACCCCTGTGCCCCTGCCAGTACCTACATTTATCATCGCATCAGCTCCTGTGCCTGCAAATACACAATAGACGCTTGGGTTTAGCCCATAGACGTTTGGGTTTATCCAATAGGACATTTCAGGTAGAACTCAAGCCACTTGACACTGTGCCCCTGCCAGTGCCCACATTTAGCCTCGCGCCAGCTCCCATGCCTGTAAATATGCAATAGACGCTTGGGTTTAGCCCGTAGACATTTGGGTTTAGCCCGTAGGAGATTTCAGATAGATCTAAAGAAATTTGGCATAGATCCAAAGCAGTTTGGTGCTGCGCCCCTGCCAGTGCATGCAGTGCCTGCAAATATACTTTGAAGTCTCACAATGACAACTCTGTCATGAATGGTGACACTGTAAAGTGGTTTAGTCGCGAAATCAATCCTCAATCACAACGTGTGGTGCCTTCTGTGCTCAAAATGTACTGGCGCAGCCGATATTTGTGAAATATTGTGGAATTTAGTCATCAGTAAAAAATTCTAAAATAGGAGGTGCAAAACTACTGTGAATGGTGGTCAGTTTAAGCTATAGACCATCCCGATCGCTCAACGATCTCTAGAGTTATGGCGTTCGCAGAGCCACAGACAAACAAACGGACAGAGTTTTGCCGCTTAGTATAAAGGACTAGAGCCTTTAGCCTGTAGGAGAATCTCTATGGTCAGTAGCCCTTTGGAGTCTCACAACGACAATTCTTTAGTGTTAGCCCTTAGACAATTGGATTTAGCCCTTAGGACACTTCAGATAAGTCTCAAGTCATTCGACCCTGTGCCCCTGCCAGTACCTATGTTTAGGATCACACCAGCTCCCATGTCTGTAAATACACAATAGACACTTGGGTTTAGCCCATAGACAATTGGGTTTAGCCCGTAGGACATTTCAGATGTATCCCAAGTCATTCGACCCTGTGCCCCTACCAGTGCCTACGTTTAGGATCGTACCATCTCCCGTGCCTGTAAATACACAGTAGACGCTTGGGTTTAGGCCATAGACGTTTGGCTATAGCCCGTAGGAGATTTCAGATAGATCTAAAGTCATTTGACATAGATACAGAGTAGTCTGATGCTGTGCCCCTGCCAGTGCATGCAGTGCCTGCAAATACACTTTGGAGTCTCACAACGACAACTCTTTAGTGATCGGAGATACTGTAAAGTGCTTTTGGCGCGAAATCAAATGTCAGTCACAGCGTATGGTACCTTCTGTGCTCCGAATGTGCAGGCGCAGTCGATATTTTCGTAATATTTTAGAATTTAGACATCGACCAAAGTCCACAAACCTTCATGCAAAACTTCAGGCTATGACGGTTAGTTTAAGCCATAGACCATCGCGATCCGTCAACTGTGGCTAGAGTTATGGCGTCCACAGACCCACAAACAAACAAACAGACTCTTGCCGCTTAGTATATAGGACTAGAGCCTTCAGCCCGTAGGAGAATCTCTATAGTACCAAAAGCACTGTCGTTACGCAATTGTCATGAAGCTACTGATGGCGCACGCCACTGGTCAGAACATGCAGTGACTTATGGCATGCCACAGAGAGTATTTGGCTTTAGCCTATAGATGACTTCAGGTTGTGCCTGTGAAACTGCCTACAATTACACCTGGTCACATGCCTGTGAATACACATCAATGGCGTTTGAGTTTAGCCTGTAGATGCTTGGCTTCAGCCCAAAGTCGATTTTAGATTGTGCCCCTGCCAGTGCCTACGATTAGCCTTGCGCCACTCACCATGCCTGTAAATACACCTCGGGGTCTCAAGACGACAACTCAGTAGTGAATGGTGACACAATACTGCAAAAGTGGCATGAAAGAAACTGTCAGCCACCCCTTCATGTTCAAAATGTACTGTGCAGCCGATATATTCGTGATTTTTGTGAAATTTAGTGAATTGCAAAAGTTTTAAAATAGGAGGGGATTCCTTCCAGTCCACGACGGTCAGTTTAAGCTATAGATCTCCAGGATCCATCGCCCGTGTCGCGAGAAATTGGCCGGACAAACAAACAAACAAACAAACACACAAACTCTATGCCCCTTAGTATATTGTGCCTGTGAAACTGCCTACAATTACACCTGGTCACATGCCTGTGAATACACATCAATGGCGTTTGAGTTTAGCCTGTAGATGCTTGGCTTCAGCCCAAAGTCGATTTTAGATTGTGCCCCTGCCAGTGCCTACGATTAGCCTTGCGCCACTCACCATGCCTGTAAATACACCTCGGGGTCTCAAGACGACAACTCAGTAGTGAATGGTGACACAATACTGCAAAAGTGGCATGAAAGAAACTGTCAGCCACCCCTTCATGTTCAAAATGTACTGTGCAGCCGATATATTCGTGATTTTTGTGAAATTTAGTGAATTGCAAAAGTTTTAAAATAGGAGGGGATTCCTTCCAGTCCACGACGGTCAGTTTAAGCTATAGATCTCCAGGATCCATCGCCCGTGTCGCGAGAAATTGGCCGGACAAACAAACAAACAAACAAACACACAAACTCTATGCCCCTTAGTATATAGGACTAGAGCCTTTAGCCCGTAGGTGAATCTCTATGGTCAATGGTGTTAGGTTCAGCCCACAGACAACTTAGTTTAGCCCATAGGACATTACAGATACCTAGATCTCAAATCAGTTGACCCTGTGCCCCTGCCAGTACCTACATTTAGGACACACCAGCTCCCGTGCCTGTGAATACACAATAGACACTTGGGTTTAGCCTGTAGACTATTGGGTTTAGCCCACAGAACATTTCAGATAGATCTCAAGCCATTTGACACTGTGCCCCTGCCAGTGCCTACATTTAGGCTCTCACCAGCTCCCGTGCATGTAAATATACAATAGACACTTGGGTTTAGCCTGCAGACTATTGGGTTTTGCCCATAGAACATTTCAGATAGATCTCAAGCCATTTGACACTGTGCCCCTACCAGTGCCTACATTTAGGCTCGCACCAGCTCCCGTGCCTGCAGACACACAATAGACACTTGGCTTTAGCCCGTAGACATTTGGATTTAGCCCATAGGAGATTTCAGATAGATCTAAAGACATTTGTCATTGATCCAAAGCAGTTTGATGCTGCGCCCCTGCCAGTGCGCACAGTGCCTGCGAATACACTTTGGAGTCTCACAACGACAACTCTGTCATGAATGGCGACACTGTAAAGTGCTTTTGGCGCAAAATCAGACGTCAATCACTGTGTGTGGTGCCTTCTGTGCTCAGAATGTACTGGTGCAGTTGATATTTGTGAAATATATTGGAATTTAGGCATCGGTCAAAATTCTAAAACTAAAGATGCAAAACTACGTGTCATGACGGTCAGTTTAAGCTATAGATCATCGCGATCTGTCAACTGTAGCGAGCGCTAGAGCGTTCACAGAGGCACAAACACACGGACAGAGTTTTGCCGCTTAGTATAAAGGACTAGAGCCTATAGCCCGTAGGAGAATCTCTATTGTCAATAGCATGTGGGTAATCTGCAGAGCATGAAGGAAATAATGCAATCATCGAATTCAGTGCACTGCAGAACAGTACAGTTAGATCTCAAGTCATTAGACCCTGTGCCATTGTCAGTGCCTATGTTTAGGATCTTGCCAGCTCCTTCCTATAAATACACAATAGATGCTTGGGTTTAGCCCGTGGACAATTGGGTTTAGCCCATAGGACATTTCAGATAGATCTCAAGCCATTCGACCCTGTGCCCTTGCCAGTGCCTATGTTTAGGATCGTGCCAGCTCATGTGCATGTAAATACACAGTAGACTCTTGTGCATAGCCCGTAGACATTTGTGTTTAGCGAATAGGGCATTTCAGACAGATCTCAAGAGATTTGACACTGTGCCCCTGCCAGTGCCTACATTTACACTCGCACCAGCTCCCATGCCTGCAAACACATGATAGATACTTGGGTTTAGCCCATAGACATTTGGGTTTAGCCCGTGGGAGATTTCAGATGGATCTAAAGACCATTGACATAGATCCAAAGTGGCTTGATGCTGTGCCCCTGCCAGTGCATGCAGTGCCTGCGAATACACTTTGGAGTCTCACAACGACAACTCTTTAGTGACTGGTTACACTGTATTCAGATGGATCTGAAGACCATTGACATAGATGCAAAGCGGTTTGATGCTGTGCCCCTGCCAGTGCATGCAGTGCCTGCGAATACACTTTGGAGTCTCACAACAACAACTCTTTAGTGACTGGTTACACTGTAGTCAAACAAACGAAATATCAAATAAAATCAAACGTTAGTCGCAGCGTGTCGTGCCTTCTGTGCTCAGAATGTACTGGCGCAGCCGATATTTGCTAAATATTGTGGAATTTAGTCATCGGCCAAAGTTCTAAAAGCAAAGATGCAAAACCGCGTGTTATGACGGTCAGTTTAAGCTATAGATCATCGCGATCCGTCAACTGTAGCGAGCGCTAGAGTGTTCACAGACAAACACACGGACAGACTCTTGCCGCTTAGTATAAAGGACTAGAGCCTATAGCCCGTAGGAGAATCTCTATTGTCAATAGCATGTGGGTAATCTGCAGAGCATGAAGGAAATAATGCAATCATCGAATTCAGTGCACTGCAGAACAGTACAGTTAGATCTCAAGTCATTAGACCCTGTGCCATTGTCAGTGCCTATGTTTAGGATCTTGCCAGCTCCTTCCTATAAATACACAATAGATGCTTGGGTTTAGCCCGTGGACAATTGGGTTTAGCCCATAGGACATTTCAGATAGATCTCAAGCCATTCGACCCTGTGCCCTTGCCAGTGCCTATGTTTAGGATCGTGCCAGCTCATGTGCATGTAAATACACAGTAGACTCTTGTGCATAGCCCGTAGACATTTGTGTTTAGCGAATAGGGCATTTCAGACAGATCTCAAGAGATTTGACACTGTGCCCCTGCCAGTGCCTACATTTACACTCGCACCAGCTCCCATGCCTGCAAACACATGATAGATACTTGGGTTTAGCCCATAGACATTTGGGTTTAGCCCGTGGGAGATTTCAGATGGATCTAAAGACCATTGACATAGATCCAAAGTGGTTTGATGCTGTGCCCCTGCCAGTGCATGCAGTGCCTGCGAATACACTTTGGAGTCTCACAACGACAACTCTTTAGTGACTGGTTACACTGTATTCAGATGGATCTGAAGACCATTGACATAGATGCAAAGCGGTTTGATGCTGTGCCCCTGCCAGTGCATGCAGTGCCTGCGAATACACTTTGGAGTCTCACAACAACAACTCTTTAGTGACTGGTTACACTGTAGTCAAACAAACGAAATATCAAATAAAATCAAACGTTAGTCGCAGCGTGTCGTGCCTTCTGTGCTCAGAATGTACTGGCGCAGCCGATATTT
This sequence comes from Linhomoeus sp. GSCO2_2, assembly GCA_030248115.1. NCBI lineage: Eukaryota > Metazoa > Nematoda > Chromadorea > Monhysterida > Linhomoeidae > Linhomoeus > Linhomoeus sp. GSCO2_2. The sequence continues at coordinate 27,110 of JASAMZ010011029.1, forward strand.
GCTAAATATTGTGGAATTTAGTCATCGGCCAAAGTTCTAAAAGCAAAGATGCAAAACCGCGTGTTATGACGGTCAGTTTAAGCTATAGATCATCGCGATCCGTCAACTGTAGCGAGCGCTAGAGTGTTCACAGACAAACACACGGACAGACTCTTGCCGCTTAGTATAAAGGACTAGAGTGCATAGCCCATAGGAGAATCTCTATGGTCAATAGTCCATAGGTAATCTGTAGAGCATGAAGGAGATACTGCAATCATTGAATTCAGTGCACCGCATGACATTACAGTGAGATCTCAAGTCGTTTGACACTGTGCCCCTGCCATGGCCTACATTTAGGATCACACTGGCTCCCATGCCTGTAAATACACAATAGACATTTGGGTTTAGCCAATAGCCAATTGAGTTTAGCCCGTAGGACATTTCCGATAGATCTCAAGTTATTTGACCCTGTGCCCCTGCCAGTGCCTATGCTTAGGATCACGCCAACTCCTGTGTCTGTAAATACACAATAGGCATTTGGGTTTAGCCAATAGACAATTGGGTTTAGCCCGTAGGACATTTCAGATAGATCTCAAGTCATTCGACCCTGTGCCCCTGCCAGTGCCTACATTTAGGAATGCACCAGCTCCCGTGCCTGCAGATACACAATAGATGCTTGGGTTTAGCCTGTAGACATTTGGTTTAGCCAATAGGACTTTTCAGATTGACCTCAAGCCAATTGACACGTACCCCTGCCAGTGCCTACATTTAGGCTTGCGCCAGCTCCCGTGCCTGTAAATACACAATAGACTCTTGTGTTTAGCCCATAGACATTTGGGGTTAGCCCGTAGAAGATCTCAGATAGATCTAAAGACATTTGACATAGATGCAAAGCAAAGCAAAGCAGTTCGATGCTGTGCCCCTGCCAGTGCATGCAGTGCCTGCGAATACACTTTTGAGTCTCACAACGACAACTCTGTCATGAATGGTGACACTGTATACTGCTTTTGGCGCGAAATCAAGCGTCAGTCACAGCGTGTGGTGCCTTCTGTGCTCAGAATGTACTGGCGCAGCTGATATTTGCGAAATATTGTGGAATTTAGTCATCGGTCAAAGTTCTAAAAGCAAAGGTGCAAAACCGCGTGTTCTGACGGTCAGTTTAAGCTATAGATCATCGCGATCCGTCAACTGTAGCGAGCGCTAGAGCGTTCACAGACAAACACACGGACAGACTCTTGCTGCTTAGTAATAAGGACTAGAGCCTTTAGCCCGTAGGAGAATCTCTATGGTCAATAGCACATGGGCAATTTGCAGAGCATGAAGGAGATAAAGCAATCATCAAATTCAGTGCACTGCAGGACACTACAGTTAGATCTCAGATCGTTAGACCTTGTTCCATTGTCAGTGACTATGTTTACGATCTCGCCAGCTCCCGTGCCTGTAAATACGCAATAGATGCTTGGGTTTAGCCCGTAGTCACTTGGGATTTGCCCATAGAACACTTCAGATAGATCTAAAGACATTTGACATTGTGCCCCTGCCAGTGCCTACATTTAGGCGCGCGACAGCTCCCGGGCCTGTAAATACACAATAGATGATTGGGTTTAGCCCATAGACATTTGGGTTTAGCCCGTAGGAGATTTCAGATAGATCTAAAGACATTTGACACTGTGCCCCTGCCAGTGCCTGCATTTATGCTCGCACCAGCTCCCGTGTCTGTAAATACACAATAGACACTTGGGTTTAGCCCATAGACATTTGGGTTTAGCCCGTAGGAGATTTCAGGTAGATCTAAAGACATTTGACACTGTGCCCCTGCCAGTGCCTGCATTTATGCTCGCACCAGCTCCCATGCCTGTAAAAACACAATAGATAGTTGGGTTTAGCCCATAGACATTTGGGTTTAGCCCATAGAAGATTTCAGATAGATCTAAAGACGTTTGACATAGATCCAAAGCAGTTTGATGCTGTGGCCCTGCCAGTGCATGCAGTGCCTGCGAATACACTTTGGAGTCTCACAACGACAACTCTGTCATGAATGGTGACACCCCACTATCAATTGAAGTTGATGTTTTGCGTGTTGGCGTACAGTGCACGCGTCATTCCCACCGTGGCCGCCATTTGAATCATCGTGGTTAAGCAGAATTGTGCACCTCACACTCGAAATTGTCAAAATTTTATGGCATTTAGACATTGGTCAAAGTTCTAAAAGCAAAGATGCAAAACCGCGTGTTCTGACGGTCAGTTTAAGCTATAGATCATCGCGATCCGTCAACTGTAGCGAGCGCTAGAGCACTCACAGACAAACAAACAAACAGACAAACAAACAGACGGACAGAGTTTTGCCGCTTAGTAATAAGGACTAGAGCCTTTTGCCCGTAGGAGAATCTCTATGGTCAATAGCCCATGGGTAGTCAGCCTGTAGGACATGTGAGATAGTCCTCAAGTCATTTGACAATGTGCCCCTGCCAGTGCCTACATTTACTACTGCACCAGCTCCCATGCCTGTAAATACACAATAGACACTTGGAGCCTGACAGTTTGACAATGTGTCCCTGCCAGTGCATGCAGTGCCTGCGAATACACTCTGGAGTCTCACAACGACAACTCTTTAGTGAGTGGTGACACTGTAAATGTCTCGCACTATGATTTGAAGTTGATGTTTAGCGTGTTGGCGCACAGTGCACGCGTCATTGCCGTTTAGGCTCGCACCAGGTCCCGTGCCTGTAAATACACAATAGACACTTGGGTTTAGCCCGTTGACAGTTGGGTTTAGCCTGCAGGACATTTTGGATAGATCTAAATCGTTTGATGTAGATCCAGAATAGTTCGATGCTGTGTCCCTGCCAGTGCATGCAGTGCCTGCGAATACACTTTGGAGTCTCACAACGACAACTCTTTAGTGAGTGGTGACACTGTAAATGTCTCGCACTATGATTTGAAGTTGATGTTTAGCGTGTTGGCACACAGTGCGCGCGTCATTGCCGCCGTGGCCGCCATTTGAATCATAATGGTTTAGCAGAATTCTGCACCTCACAGTGGAAATTGTCGAAATTTTGTGGAATTAAGACTTTGGTTAAAGTTCTAAATGCAAACATGCAAAATCGCGTGTTCTGACGGTCAGTTTAAGCTATAGATCATCGCGATCCGTCAACTGTAGCGAGCGCTAGAGCGCTCACAGACTGACAAACAAACAAACAGACGGACAGACTTAGGCGCGTTAGTAATAAGGACTAGAGCCTTTAGCCCGTAGGAGAATCTCTATGGTCAATAGCATATGGGTAATCTGCAGAGCATGAAGGAGATAACTCAATCATCGAATTCAGTGCACTGGAGGACAGTACAGTTAGATGTCAAGTCGTTAGGCCCTGTGCCATTGTCAGTGCCTATGATTAAGACCTTGCCATCTCCTGTGCCTGTGAGTACACAATAGTTGCTTGGGTTTAGCCCATAGACAATTGGGTTTAGCATATAGGACATTTCAGAGCCATTTGACGTTGTGCCCCTGCCAGTGCCTACGTTTAGGATCGCGCCAGCTCGTGTGGCTGTAAATACACAGTAGGCGCTTGTGTTTAGCCCGTAGACAATTGGGTTTAGCCAATAGGGCATTTCCGACAGATCTCAAGCCATTCGACGTTGTGCCCCTGCCAGTGCCTACGTTTAGGATCGCGCCAGCTCGTGTGGCTGTAAATACACAGTAGGCGCTTGTGTTTAGCCCGTAGACAATTGGGTTTAGCCAATAGGGCATTTCCGACAGATCTCAAGCCATTTGACACTGTGCCCCTGCCAGTGCCAACATTAGGCTTGCGCCAGCTCCTGTGCCTGCAAACACAATAGATACTTGGGTTTAGGCCATAAACATTTGGGTTTAGCCCGTAGGAGATTTCAGATAGATTTAAAGACATTTGACATAGATCCAAAGCAGTTTGATGCTGTGACCCTGCCAGTGCACGCAGTGCCTGCAAATACACTTTGGAGTCTCACAACGACAACCTCGTCGTGAATGGTGACACCGTAAAGAGCTTTTGACGCGAAATCAAACGCCTGTCACAGTGTGTGGTGCATTCTGTGCCAGAATGTACTGGCGCAGCCGATATTTGTGAAATATTGTGGAATTTAGTCATCGGCCAAAGTCCACAATAGGAGGTGCACAACTACATGTCACGACGGTCAGTTTAAGCCATAGATCATCGCGATCCGTCAACTGTAGCGAGTGGTAGGTCGCTCACAGATCCACAAACAGATGGACAGAGTTTTGCCGCTTAGTATATAGGACTAGTGCCTTTAGCCCGTAGGAGAATCCCTATAGTCAATAGCCCATGGTTAATCAGTAGAGCACCAAGATAATGCAATCATCGAATTCAGAGCACCATAGGGCATTACAGTTAGATCTCATGTCATTCGACACTGTGCCCTTGCCAGTGATCACACTGGCCACCATGCCTGTAAATATGCAATGACACTTGGGTATAGCCTGTAGACAATTGCGTTTAGCCCATAGGACATTTCAGATAGACGTCAAGTTATTTGACCCTGCGCCCCTGCCAGTGCCTACGTTTAGGATCGCACCAGCTCCCGTGCCTGTAAATAAACAATAGACACTCGTGTTTAGCCCATAGGCAATTGGATTTACCGCATACGACATTTCAGATAGACCTAAAGTTATTCGGCCCTGTGCCCTTGCCAGTGCCAACATTCAGGCTTGCACCAGCTCCAGTTCCAGTAAATAGACAGTAGTCACTTGGGTTTAGCCCGTAGATATTTGGGCTTAGCCCGTAGGAGATTCAGACAGATGTAAAGTCAGTTGACATAGATCCAGAGTAGTTTGATGCTGTGCCCCTGCCAGTGCCTGCGAATACACTTTGGAGTCCCACAATGACAACTCTGCAGTGAATGGTGACTCTGTAAAGCGCTTTTGTCGCTAAATCAAACGTCAGTCACAGCCCTCCGCGCCTTTTGTGCTTGCCAGTGCACGCACTGCCTGCGAATACACTTTGGAGTCTCACAACGACAACGCTTAAGTGAATGGTGACACCGTAAACCTCTTTTGGCACGAATTCAAACGTCACTCCAAGAAATTCTAAGCAGCAAAACGTACCGCACCTCGAGGGGATCGATCCAACGACCTATGGATTCTGAAACGGATGCACTATCCACTATACCAACCTCGTTTTCGGTTGTTGATTTGTATTGACGCTCATAAGAGCGCGAGTCAACTGCGTGCAGTGTTGAATGTTTCGCAGTTGATTTTTGGCAAATATCTTGGAATTTAGAGCATCGCGAAAGTTCAAAATGGGACGTTCTGCGATTGGGTGAACGGCGGTCAGTTTAAGCCATAGATCTCTGGATTTCGTCGCCTGTGTCTCGAGATCCAACCCGGAAAAACAGACATCATTAGCCGCTTAGTAATAAGGATGGCAGACATATTGGAGAAGTTCAATTGTACGTACAGTGCTGAGCTTAACTCTTGCGAATTGTAGATGCTATAATAATTACACGCATGTCGTTGTGCAATGAACGAAGGAGTGCTTAGAAATTTGAAATTTGACATTGCTACTCTGTGACGTCTTGTGGTAACACGACAGAACGTACCCTAGGCATAGTTTAGCCGTTCCTATTAAGTGGCCAAATGTCGTTCAGATTTGTTGCAGCAAAGTGAAAAGCTCTCATTTAACCAGGCAAGTCGTCCGGGGGACGCAGTATACTCCACAAATTTGAACTCCTACGCACGGTGACTCCTATGCTGTTGTGGCCTCCTGACACTCCCAATCGGAAAACTAATGCCGAATTCGTGATCTACATCCCAGAATACCCCAGAATCAACATACAACACCCCTAGTTTCCTATGGACTCTCAGAACCAAAATTCTGCACTTGGGGTACGGTAGCACGCAGATTGGTCACAGGTGTGATAAAAGTACATCTAAACGCTAAACGAATGCCAAATTCGTAATCAGCGCCCCCGAAAACCCCGAAATCGAGTATAATATTGCCAAAGTCGACCCGACACCCAAAATTCAAATGGACGCGGCAGGGTTACTGTAGCTCTGAATATTTTTCAAAAACACTTTTCTGGACCAGATTTCAACGTAGAATCGTTTAGAACCACATTTGGAACGATCCCGCAACGCATTCGGGCGCTACAGACGTCGAAACGCGAAAAGCGCAATTTTTGACCCCGGAGTCAAAAAAGTTCCACCAAGATAACTTTTTTGTGTCTCAACCGATTTTCTCCGTTCATGGCTCATTCGATAGAGGACATCTGGGAAGGAGCACCAAAAGCAGTCTCGCGGCTCTAGCTGCTACCTATCGCGCACAGCAGACCGTCAAAGCCGGAAAATAGCGAAAAATTGCGAATTTTTCAAATTTGGCGCCAAAATGGGTCCCGCAGCGATCCAATTCTTTTTTTCCGTGTTCGGCACTATCGAGTACTACAACATATCAAAAGATAGTATATACCATTATATGCAACTTTTTCGAGTTCTACCTTGCCTAATGCATTTTTCAGTACTTTGAAAATTTAAATTTTTGAATTTCCCGCCAACGGGGTCCCGCAGCGTGACCCCATATGTCGTGCAGGTTGCCCACTTACTAAGCCTACCCAACGCAAAAGACCGTTTGCAAATCGGCCGCTTCACGCGCGAACGCCGTTGACTCAAAGTTTCTGCGTTTCGCGCACAATCGCTATATACTCCACACTTTTTTGTGGAGTATAAAAAGAACACTGTAGCTGAACAGTGGATTTGTTAACTAAGGGAATTTCAGAAATATTGAACCGTGATTGCTCTTCAATACTGTGGAGTGGAATATGATAACAGAATCTTCGCAATTCATATCTGTAGTTGGCTCACCATCAAAATGTCACGCAGTTTCCATTAGCTGGAGAGTTCCTGTACATAAATGTGGATAGTGAATTCCACCCAGGCAACGAACTAGGGAAACTGCCTACTTCATTGGCATTCACTGCCTATTTAGGTACATTGTAGGCGGTCTAGCCAGTGATTGACCCAGTAAGCAAGTTGACAGAATTCCTGTAGTATCAAGTCCGCCCACCGCGAAATGAGCAGGTAGAGGTCCACTGACGTCGAGTTCGCGTGCAAGGAGCCGCTGCAGGGGTGGGCGGTGTCTCACTAACTCCGCGGAGAACGAACTAGCGGGTTTTTTTCTCGTTTGCCCAGCTGAAGGGGGTTTTCCGCGTCCCATGCGCGCCCCAGAAGAGCAGAGAGTCGTGCACTCTAAACTACAGTGCAGCTCTATACGTGCTTGTCGACTGCCCAACTGCCTGCTCGTTTAGACGGCGCCGAAAAAAGCGCGTCCATGGGTGAATGGAGAGTCCATTACAGCCGGCAGGAGTCGGCGCTTGAGCGGAGAGTGGGAAAGTGAGAGAAAGAGAAAGCGAAAGACCGGTTGGTGGGTGGATCGGCACGCACTTTCGACGCTGCCGCGGCCGCGGCCATCGTAACCCTGTGTGCTGACGCCCTATAGTAGTTCTGCAATGCAAGCAACATCGGTACTAAACCTTCGAGGTATTCTAACGTGAGGACCGAGGATGGCAAGACCCGACAACTATGTATATTGTTCATGCAATGCAATGCAGGTCACTATTCACAATTTAATTCTGACACTCAACTATTGCGGCGGTTCATTGTACGAAGCTACAGCCATCTCTTCACCTCACAGAGAGCAGACGCCGACAGACCCGCCACTTTTGCATCACAATGGGGCTCCACTATGTCGCTGGCATTGCCGCATGAGTAATCAACCGCTGACGGCCGCCCACCCATTGACGGAAGAACCTCCCACAATTGGCAACAGCTACGTACACTTATAGTGCATAGTAGTCGAACAAACAAATTTGACATCATGCGTGGCGCGCGCGCTCGCGCCAGCCGCGCGTCAACGGCCGACGATGTCGTGATGTCCGAGGTTGAGGCCTAACGTTCTGGCACGGTAGAGCTGCAGTCGTCGCTTCTGCAGGTGAAGGAAGCGCGTCCCCTTGACGGTGGCGGCCATCAGGTAGATGAGCGCCGAGGTGGAGAGCACAGCGAAGGGGAGCAGGATCAGCAGGGTGGACATGCGTCGTCGGCGGCGCGACTTCTCCCCCGTGGAGGCCGAGAGGTCGGCGAAGGCAAAGCCCACCATGGAGACGAAGACGACCACGTAGACGGCCACCACAATCACGTGGCCGTACAGCAAGGAGGGCGCCATGCGCCAGATGCCGAAGATGGTCAGGCCACCCGTGACAACGACGCACATGCAGCCCACCAGCACGCAGGACAGTAGCACCACGTCCAGCGCCGTCTGAGGAGCAAGAACTGTGGGTCACATGTTTCAGTATGTGCATAGCGGCGAACTACGTACATAAATAAGGTCTATCTTCGTCGGTTAGCGAGATTAGCGGTTAGCGGGATTGGCATACGAATTGCTGCTCGCTCACGGGTGTCGCGGGCCGTGCCAATCACGAACGAACCTTCTCAACCCCGGGGTCGGCCCAGAGGAAGACGGCGGCGACGAAGGCGAGTAGGAGGGCGAGAACGACTTCGGTGGCGGCGACGATGGCCAGGCCGTGGTCCACCCGGCAGCAACACATTCGCCACTTCAGATGGCTGGGGTCGAAATCCATCTATCTCCTCGTCAGTAATCGCATTCCTCCCTTTGACCCGTCGCCCGGCCGCGGCTTCCGCCCAGAGACAAGACGGGACCAGCGGGTCTCTTCGCTCTTCCCCTCTCTTTCTCTGTCTAACCTGCATAACTTGCCGACTCCGCTCAAGTGATCAATACCGTCAGCTGCTTCTTCCACTCATTCCAAGGCCGGGCGCTGTACTGGAGAAGAGAAGACACGCCGCGATACATACATAGGTAGGAGGAGTTATGTAGGTAGGTCGAAGTTCCTAGGTGATGCTGGGACGGGTGGATGGGCAGAGAGTGATATGTACGCGGCTTTCGCCGACGATCATATTTCTTTTGTCCGCCACATCGCCAGAGTAGCTCCCTGCACCAACCGGGAATGCCAGGGTGGCTCTTTGCGCATTCAATCACATCTCCATGAACCTGCTTGCCTAGCCAACCAGACGGCGCGCTGCTACAGCCAGCAGGGCGATGAAGCCCAGCAACATAAACAGGGCGTTCAACGAGACGGAGGCGAAGAGCCAGTCCTTGTAGCTTCTCTGCACTGCCCCCACTGGCTGTTTAGTGGCCAGCTGCTCAGCTTGGAGGGAACTGGAGTACTTCTGCGATAGTGACAGCGATGGCGGCTCCACCTTGGCGAGGAAGCTGACTGTCTCTGGAGGTTGGTCCGTTTGATGAAGAGAGCGGAAACGGCGAACGTGTTGACAGCGGGCGTCGACGGACAGCACGGAGTACGGTTCCAGAGACTCCATAGTTCGCCAGTAGATGGCTGAAACAAGTTTCCGAGACGATAAGAACAATGTTGGACAAAGCAGCTCTTTGTGCACCTTCGCAATCGCTTCTCTCTTTATTGCCCATTTCGGTTTCTTGATGAGAAGCAGAAAACACCTCGGAAAATTTGTCGAACCCCTCCTCGGTGACCGAGCCGTTGACCAAGTGGTAGTAGAAGATATAGCTCACGCAGCGATCCGTCCACCAGAGCGGCAACAATCTCAGAGAGTCGAGTACCTGCGTTGTTTTAACGCCATGTCACGACGTCAAACTGGGCCGTACGCGCAGTTGGTGTTCGCTTGAGTCGCCAGTACATACCTTTGCCCAAAGAAGGACATTTCGTTTTGGCAATAGAAGCAGGCTGGTGGCAGCGTTGAAGCTGGTCATGGGGTTGTCGGCGAAGGAGAGCTGTTCCAATTCTCCCAACTGGACCACCACTTCGGGAGGCAGGTAGTGAACGGAATTGTGGTTCAGCCAAAGGCGTTTCAGCTGGCACGCCTGAGGGAAGTGTGCACGTGTAAACATGTACATGGTACTGCAGATACAGTTGCGAGTTGTACAGGGTTTTTTTAAAGTGACTGGTCGGCAACGCGAATAACTTTTGCACCGGTGCACCGATTTTGATGAAACTTGAACCAACTTAAGTTCCATATGTAGGAAAGCTCGTGCTAAATTTTTACGGAAATTGGCCACGCGTAGCGACTACGCGACCGCTTGAAAGAAAGTCTACTTTTCAATAGGAGCGCTCTTCCTCGTCGACGAGGAGGTCTTCCTCGAGGAGGACGAGGAGGTCCTGCAGGAAGACCTCCTCGTCGACCAGGAAGAGAGTTCCTATTGAAAAGTAGACCTTCTTTCAAGCGGTCGCGCAGTCGCTACGCGTGGCCAATTTCCGTAAAAATTTAGCACGAGCTTTCCTACATATGGAACTTAAGTTGGTTCAAGTTTCATTAAAATCGGTGCACCGGTGCAGAAGTTATTTAAGTTGCCGACCAGTCACTTTAAAAAAAACCCTGTACATATATGCGCTCATATACAAAGTATAGTCACCAGGTTCTACCTACCAAGCAAAGCTGTCAGCGCATTTCCTGGCATTGGCAGGCTGACAAATCGATGTCTAGATATGTATTGTATGTACTTGCATGCATTGTCTGACGTACATTCCGGTAAGTATTGTACGGTCGAAGCGTTACCTGCGTCACCGAGACGGGAAGGTGGTCCAAGCTGCAGTTTCTGAGGTCAAGGGTCTCGAGTGAGAGCAGCGGCATCAGGGCGAAGGGATCGACACTGACCCTTCTGCTGTCTCGAAACGACAGCAGTCGGAGGGAAGCGAGACCAATCAGATGGCTAGCCGACAACGTCTTCAGTCGGGTGGCTCGCAGGTACAACCACTCCAGTAGCTCGAGCTTGGCGAACGCCTCGTACTCGAGAGAGCCCAGTGGATTGTGACTCAAGTCGAGGAAGCGCAAACTCAGGGCGCCATCAAAGGTGCCGCGAACAATCTTGGAAATGAGGTTGTGGCTAAGATCGAGGTCGACGAGGCGCTGGCAGTCGAGAGGAGGAAGTCGACGGATTCGGTTGTCCTTCAGCACCGCTTGTTTCAGAGAAGGAAGGCGCGCGATTGAGGAGAGGTTTTTGACTCGGCTGCCGGTCACCCTTAGAAGCTCCAAGCGCTTAGTGTAGGCGAGAAACGCGGGCAGTGAAGAAGATGGGCCTCTCAGTGGGCAGTTCTCCAAGCTGAGTCTTCGCAAACTGGCCGCGTAGAAGGGCGTGGGGGCGCCGTTGCGATTCAGCTCTACTGATGCCAAGTTCCTCATCACCAGAACTTCCAGGGCGCGCAACTTGCCCAGCTGTGAGCCGAAATGTCCGCCGATCTCGGTTGCGCGTTCCGGATGGCCGGTCACTTCAATGGACTTCAAGTGGCCAAAGTGTTTTGAGAAATGCATTGGTGGGACGTCGGTGCCTCTATTCTCGATGGTCACTTGCAGATAGGTCGCCCGATAGGGGGAGAAACCTTGTAGCAGACGACCTAAGCGAGGTCGGCCGCCGCCCTTGTCGTTCACGTTTACAAAGGCGTAGAATTCGGCCGTGTCTTCGTTTGGAAAGTCGGGCTGAGCGCAAGAAAATGTACTCGAGTTAGACGAATGATGGTCGATCCACACGGGATCTTTCTGATTCTGAAAAGAATAGCACATTGTGTAACTGTTTTGGTGTAGGCGAACGGTTGACTGAACACCGTACCTCATGAACAGCGTCGACCATACAGGCCAAGGAGTCCGTCTTCACAAAGACGTAGCAGCGGCAGTTCAGGGACCAGTTTCACAAAACCTATTTCCCGTTACGTCATGCTTCCACGGTAGGATGTACCTATGTTTTGTTTGTGTTCATACGTACATAGGAAGAGTTACCATGAAGTCTCCAAAGGCCGCCAACGTGAAATCTCTGCATCCTATGTTGTCGGCACTGTCGCCGTATATTGGAAACAGTATAAGAACGGGTTTTGTGAAGCAGGTACCCGGCCGCTACACTTGTACGAGCTGGAGAAGCGGCAGTGGTTCCCCGGTCGTGACTTCTCGCTGCAGCAGACGAGAGTGACGCCGCCGCTTCTGGTGTGCAAGGGATGGCAGCGCTCCGATGCAGCCGCCTGAGTCACTGCCACGACGATTAGGGCAAGAACAAACACAGATGCCATTCCAAAAATCGTTTGCAACAACTAAGGAAAGCCCAGTCGCCTACCTATATGGCGAGAATTCTGTGAACTTCTGTCAACAAGGGTCGCTGGCCGAGCGCGAGTAAAACCCGGGGAAAGAGCGGTGAAGCGAAGCGTGGAAAAGGGTTCTCGTTTCCGCCCCAATCAGAGCCGACGCCGCACAATCTGCGCCTAATTTGCAGCGGCCGCTGGCAAATCAAATTTGAATCGTCCCATCGGCAAAGAAGAGCTGCTCAAAAGACGCCTTGGGCCGAGACGACATCGACAGCTCAGACGAGCCGATTGAGCCAGTTGCGAGCTAGAGAGAGACGGAGGGAGGAAGTCGCGTGCACACCGGGTCTCCCATAAATCGAGCGCCCATCCCTCCCCCACCCCCCCCCCCCCCCCCCCCCCCCCCCCATCCCCAGACCCCAGGAACCTATAAAACACTCTACGCAGTGAAACTTACATAGATACATTACAGCCCAAAGTCTTGGCACATCTGATACCAAATTTCAACATCATACACCAATTCACGTGGGAATTCTGGCGCAAAACTCAAGAGAGGCCTCTGGAGTGGCCTTCTCGAGAACTTCTGCAGTTCTCCAGTTGACTTCTCCAGAATTGTGTAGTTCTTCAGAACTTCTCTGAAACTCATGTAATTCTCGAGAGTGGCCTTCTCCAGAACTCTAGAATCGTCCTCTAGAATTTCTCCAGAATTATTGTGTTTCTCCAGAGTGGACTTTTCCAGAGCTTTTGTAATTCTCCAGTTGACTTCTCCAGAACTTTTGTAATTCTCCAGAGTGGACTTCTCCAAAAACTTGAGTCATTCTCCAGAATTTCTCCAGAACTTTTGTATTTCTCCAGAGTGGACTTCTCCAAAAACTTGAGTCATTCTCCAGAACTTCTCCAGAACTTCTGCAGTTCTCCAGTCGACTTCTCCAGAACTTGTGTAGCCCTCCAGAGCTTCTCTAGAACTCTAGTACTTCTCTAGAGTGGCCTTCTCCAGAACTTGAGTCGTTCTTCAGAATTTCGTGACCTGTGATCTGTCGCGCCGTCTATAGTTTGAATTGCCTTCATTACCGGAATTAACAGTTCGGCCGCCTACTGCAAGTTTCAAGTTCACATTACGGTGCCGGCAATGTTTATATTCAAAATTGGTACATACCGTAAATACTCTAATAAGCCCCGGGGGCTTATTTTTTCAACCCCCCCCCAGGGGGGGGGGGGGGTACTATTGGAGGAGGGGGGCTTATTCGAGGGGGGGGGGCTTAATATATCGACCCCTCTACCAGAGACCCAAGGTACACAAAATGTACGTATGCCATACAGAATATACCTTCCAGGCACTGAATATCCTTAACCAGTTGTTCTAAACCGACTACGTTTGTTGTTCTGCAGATCCCGAAATTTGCCCAGATCCTCAGTCAGAAACCCCCATTCGATTGTGCTATACACGCAAATCCAAGGATCTGTTTGTTAGAAGATTGTATTTCTGCAGAAAAACAAACGTAGCCGATTCAGAACAAGTGGTTAACATAGCATGTACTAAGGGTATATTTACTACATATAGTAGTTGTAGTAGTACTATAGTACAGTATACATGCATACAGTATGCCTTATAGTACACATACATGTACTATAGTACATAAGGTAGGGGTTACTATTGGAGGGGGGGGGCTTATTTTTTGAACCTCCCTCTAGGGGGGGGGGGGGGGTACTATTGGAGGGGGGGGGGGGGGGCTTATTCGAGGGGGGGGGGGGGGGTTTATTAGAGTATTTGCGGTATAAGCATTGCAAGAATAACTACCTACAGTATGTTCTCTGCACCAAAGGCACGCGCGTATCGACTCGATCTCCTATTTCTTGGATGAGGGATGACTGACTAAGACCAGTTTACCTATGTACATGCATGTGATGCGTGGTTGCATGGAATCGTGCTGTTGCGTGACTGAGAAAGCGCGCCGTCGTCGCCCGTTGCTACTAATTTCGATTTTGTCGCCTGTGATACCTACACTGACTGAATGAATGAACCGCGTACACGGGGAGCGAGTATGTAGCATTTGCGTTACAGTAGACCGAGGAAACCTGCCAAGACCTCCACTATTTTTTCCCTTCATCTCTTCTTTCTACCTTACAACTTCCAAGATTCTATTTTCGGTGCCTCCACTACAGCACCCCGTTTTTCTGGAAATTTCACGTTCAGCAGACCAAATTCTCACGCGCCGTGTATTCGAGTTTACGGTCATTTAGCAGAAGCATCGGCGCAGGTATACGAGCTGGGCGATTTGAGGCTGATCACAAAAGATCATCAGAAGCCGGTAGAAGCTGATCATCAGAAGCCGGCCGAGGCGAGTCCTTCAGATGAAGTTGATCACAGGTCGGTTCCTGGGCTGGATGGCCGGCGGCGGCAGAGGCCTCGGCGGGTTGAGAAGACGCCGCTCGAGGTCGACCTGTCTGTCGGTGGGCCAGCCGCGCTGCTTCAGCGTCTCCAGGTAGGGGAGGATTCGGTCGAAGGTCGGCCGTCTCTCGGCCTCGCCGTGCCAGCAGCGTCGCATCAGCCGGTCGACGGGCGACGGCGTCCCCTCTGGGCAGCTGAGTCGGTAGCCGTTTTCCACGCTGTCTTTGATCGCCTCGACGTCCTCCTGCG
>JASAMZ010011031.1:0-95411 GCA_030248115.1 Linhomoeus sp. GSCO2_2
TTCGCTCGCACCAAACTTTTGGCAAGTTTTTTTGTTGGATGTGACGTTTTCACACAGGTAGGAAACATCAGATAAACGGCGTCGTATCATGCCGATAACATATAGCGAACGCAGCAATCACTAAGACTTTGATCAGCTGTACAGACAACCGTATCATAAAAATTGCTGCACTTGGCATTAAGGTTCACATTCTCAAGACACTTTCTCCAGATGCGGCTAACGATGTGTACAAAGTTCACTATACTGTTCACCAAAATTTGACAGACACATAGTATAGGTTGAACTTTTTACACACGCAGCTTGTTGTATTTTAATTGTGAATATCTCGAAATCGCAATTTACGAAAACTGCGACACTACTGTCACAAATTCTTATTGACGTACGGCCTCTTTTTATCATTCGAATTCGTCAATAAATGACGTTCTATTTTTGTCAATTTGTGTAATTTTGTCAAATAATCGCGTATTTCTATTAAATTCCACATTTTCAAAACATTTCTTTTGTGTTACAAATTATCCTCTGTTTACGCCTTTTCCATTTCTGAAGAAATTTCAATTCTAGCTCATCAGCGAAAAAGTCGATTTTCTATGTTTTGGAATTTTAATTGCGAATATCTCAAAAAATAAGAAATTCACCCAGCAACACAAACGGACATCGGATCCGTACTCAGCGACCTTGACTCTACTTGACCACACATGCCACATATCTTACTTTTTGTGCCACGGACGGACACACACACACACACACACACACACACACACCCACACACACACACACACAGACAGACAGACAGACATTGTCATCCGTATATATACACCTAGCCACGCTGAGGCGCAGCAAAAAAACGACTTCGTGTTGAGAGACAGAATGATCGCAAGGTACATAGATGATGTTTTGACAATAAATAGTGACGCTTTTGAAATCCTGGGCAGAAGAATTTACCCGCCAGAGTTAAAACTAGGCAAAACAGAACTGCAAAATGACAAAATTTCGTTTCTCGACCTAGAATTTCAGATATCTCAAGGAAAGCTGAAAGATATCTACGTGTATGATAAAACCGAAAGTTTCGATTTCGACGTCATAAAATTCACTCACGTTGCCACCAATTCACCTGGCAGTCTGAATTATGGGACATTTTATACCCAACTGATAAGATACTCTAGAATCTGTACAAGCAAAGATGGCTTTTGGAATAAAATTCGCCAATTACAGAGCCATATGTTAAACAGAAGGTACTGTAAAGTCAAATTGATAAAATGCCTGTGTCGGTTTTATGAAAATTATAAGGTCAATGTATTAAAATATGGAATTATATCTAAGAAAGGAGTTTACTAAATGTATGCTAGAAGCTTGTGCCGCGTAGCTACCGTAGTATAGTGTACGCGAAAAATATGTTTGTTTCAGAGAGCGTGTGGCGTGTTTATGATGAGTATGAGACCTTGCAAGCTGAACGGGAAGCACAAAAGTGGAAGCCGGCCATTTTGCAAATTACGTTCCATTTGCGAAAATTTCGACGATCTCAAAGAAAATTCGTCGCAAATTGGCACGGAATGTCGACCAGAGGCAAGACTGGAGCCAGGGGGGAGGAGGAAGAGGCGAGGTCCGTCAGCTTCTAAGAGGAAAGCGGCTGTGGAAGATAACGAATCCAAGAAGGAAGAACCGAAGAAGTGTGTAGGAGCAAAAATTTTGTGCTATTTGTTGAATAGAGGATAATTTCGCATGCAGTGAATTGTTGCAAAAACTAGTGCCAGTCACTTACTGATGATGGTCGCGCTGGCACTGCGTGGCTGAGTCTTGATGTAGCGACCGAAACTCAGCTAACGCTTGTCGTCTGAAATATTGAAGTGCAAACAAAAATTTTGATGGTACGTAAGCTGTTGTGATACTGTGTGTGTCACGTATGCAATTACGAATGGTTGTGTACGGAGTGCGTGTTCGGCACTCGTCAGTGTCACGATCGACTTGTTTTCCTACCGACCGTCCTTCGCATCCGGCTTAGCGACAATAATGTAGCTCCGCGGTTTTAATCCTTTGGAAAGCGTTTAGTTTATTGGAGGATTTGCGGGAACTGTTGCCTCGCAATATACGTTGCGCGGTGCTTTTGTCACTGCTTTCAACGCCAAGACAGACAATCGGCGTCGTCTCATTCACTCACTTTTCACTTCTGGGTGGTTTCAGCGAACTTTTCACCTGATCCACTTATGAATCAGTTGCCACAAATATGACGTGTCTGCCTAAATTTGTGTGTGGCTGCCTCAAGTCTTCCTATCCAATCCGTTGGTCAGGCAGGACGTAAATACCTATAATGCGACTCCAAATCAAATTGCGGCGGTATTGCGCCAGAAGAAGCCCCCTGAATATCTACATGGCCGTGCGTACTTCAGTTGTATTTAGTGCACACCCCATCGCGGTAACGCTTTCGAACTTACACCGATGCCAAAATGGTGACCTACGTTTTGCACAGAGCTTGTTGCGCCAGGCACTCCATGCTATGTACATACAGTATGTCTACAGTATCATGCGCAATATCCCTTTATGAATGGAATGTCACGGGACGGGAGTTACCGTAGCACCAGGCCGCCAGATGTCCCAGATTACCTGGAGTTGCGTAACCCCTGGCGGAGGGCAGCGAAAGCAAGGACAGGCTTATCACTACATTCATTTCTCGGGATCTACTGAACGAAACTGGTTGAAATTTGGCGCACTAAAGAGCCGTATCACGAACAGATTATTTTAAATTCCAAATTTGGTGAAAATCGGTTCCATGGCGCGAGAGCTGTGGGCGCGAGCTTGCCTTCGCTGCCCTCCGCTAGAGGTTGCGAAACTCAAAGGAAACGCGGGTCATCCGGGAACTCAGGGCGCTTTGGGCGCATGTGCCCAATCGTTCATAGAGAGTCATAATACTGGGTCGCCCCTGCGGCCTTGCAGAGCAGAGCAAAGGGTGGATCCTTGTGTTGGCGTATGCATCATCCCAGTGAAGTCGCGAAATGCTTCATCTACTTGCCCGTGCTTCGGCGGCGCTTATTGCGGCATGAGGGCTTTGCTCAAAGAAGAGACCCAGTAGCCCCTCGCGAGTCGGAGGCATGCTTCCGACAGAATCTGCGGATCGTTGTAACAAACAGGTCAGTATTGTGGCGTAAGTCCATTCAGTGAGTTCAGGATTCTGTCTCAATCTGCCAGCCAACATACCCTGTGCTACAGCACACTATGCGGATCAGGGCCACTCTTTACATCACCCTACATACCTCTGACATTCAGGGTCTATCTTTGAGACTGCAGTGCCGCTGGGTAGACATTGTGCGCCCTCATGATGGCTGCCGACACTGGACATACAGTAGCTTAATAGGCGACGTATCGCCAACCCTTACGGCGGCCTGAAGGGCTGGCGAAACGTCGCCTATTAAACTATGTCCAGTGTCGGCAGCCATGAGAGCACACAAAGGCAGTGAGGGTCGCAAGGACGGGCGCAGCTACAGATTATATAGTCCGTCCTGCACTGCTCCTTACTTGCCCTGGCAACGTGCTTGGTAGAAGACTCACGCACAATGCATGCGTATTTGACTATCGTCGCGCCAGTGACACAATCTCGTTTGCAAGATACGGTTGACATTTTTGCATACGACGTGACGATAATCACAACCTACCATATCTTACGCGCATCCAGTTACACACTTTGACATCGAATTTCATAACCACACTACCTGCTGGCGGTTAATGTACAGTTGTGCTCGATACTATTTGAATATTAGATTTGGTTGAAAATGTCGCGTTGCCGCGTGATGTTGCGTGATTTACTGCGTTTGAACGAGCGCACTACCGTACATTTATGTCCGCAACTAGGTCGTTATTTCGAATTCGAAACGGCCGCGCTTTCTGTAGTGTCATCGGTAGTTAGGGTAGAAGCTACTGTAAATACACGTGGCGTCGGTGCCATATAGGGGTGATTTCTGTTCGTTCTCTTCAGTCGGGTAGAAAGCGACTGGCTGTCTTTATTTCTCTTCTTTGTTTAGTCGTGTTGAGTCGCTCGAGTCGAGTCGTGTCGAGTTGTTGTTTTGAGTCGGCCTGTAGAGCGTGTGTGATCTGAAGCGCGCCCCTTCCTGTCGCGATCCTTAGTTGTCCGTCGGTAGCGCGCCTCCGCAATTCGCTTCTAGTCGTCGATTTCTGTCGTCGTAGTTTGCTGCCGGTCGTCGTCGCATTTCCGTTATTTGAGAAGAAGCCAGTCGTGGAAAAGTCGAATCACAGTCTAATCACAAGTCGCGGTGCAATTCTCCTTGCTCTCCCTCTGATCGGCTCCGCACGCGACGATAGAAAAAAACCTCGCCGACTATGACAATTCAAACTGCAATTTTGGCGCGGGGCTCGCGGCTAGATTCGCTAAACTTAGACAGCCCCGCTGAGGCCAAATCTGAATGAGTCCATCCCAGACTCTGAATGCGTACACCAGCACTTGTTTGAGAAAGCAGCACGTTGTACGCCAAGCTGCGCAGCAGCGGCCATCCTACGGTGTTGTGCATGTATGTAGGTGTAGGTATGTTTATCGATTCTTGCACACAACTAACTACCTAGTGCTTGCGAATATTAACGGTCTCGTAGTAACTAAGGACATGTCGATGCCTTGCAGTGTTGACAAAATGGTCAACGTGTCAATCAAGACCTATCCTAGCTAAACAGCGTCTCTCTTCGGTGGGTGTGTTAGAGGCATTCTAAGAATTTTCGAACTGAGTTTCCAACGTCGATGAATGTGTGCAAATACACGTCTCTGTGTGTGTGGTCTGTGACTCGCTAATAATTCGGCTCTTTCAAGTCAGAACTTCAAATACTAGCACATGCACCATAAAACAGAGAAGAAGCAACCAATAACGCGTAGCGAGTGCAGAACCAAGAAGCAACATACCTCTAAGGGCTTTAACGGCTAACGCGCACGTAAATCTGCCGAGAGATTGAGCCGGGGTGGAACTACTCGAACGATGTCATGCCCAATTCGCGGATAGATAGATTATGGTGGTACCTGTCGCCGAAACAACAACAACGACGAAATGAGCGAAAGCACTGCGAAAGCAGCAACAACCAGTAGCAAAGTCGCCGGCACACTATGGCACATTCTCAATCGAAGTTTATTTCCTGTAGTACAACAGCAACACCAGTCCTATTGGTGATAGAATTTCCGTCCAATGGACCAATGGATATGTATTTGTCTCCTTCAACGGACAAATCAATTTGTCTTCTTCAACCAACGAAACTGTGTTCTTAAACGTCCTTGATTGATGAAAAATGTGTTCTGTCCCGTGGGTACTTTTCTCAGGAAACCTTTACAAAACCTCACAGTCTCTGGTGTGTCTTCATGTGCCTCGCCGCCTTCAAGGTTTGCAAGAACAGTTAGGATTGCACGAAAGTGTTATCTTTTAACAAGCTCCGGTATTCTAAGTTTAGTCCCAATTTGACTGACATTGCAAAGAGTTGCGTTCTTTCTGCAGTGTGCGAGAGTTCATCGCCCGCATGCTCCGCTTCACGAGCTCCCCCTTTGTAGGGTATCGCATAGCAATATCGATTTCGCCCGCGATTTGGTTTTCAGAGCAAGAACACCCCCTCTTTCAAGCAACGCTTTTAAAAAAGTGACAAAAACTTACTAAAGAGTACACTACGAGCAATCAAACCGTGTCGCACTTCTGTTTGTAGCAAAGAGCAATCTTAGTGTTAAAATCTTGAGAATGGCGTTTTTTGCGGTGCGTGCTTACGTTATTGAAAATTGTTACTGCCGCATGAAAGAGCATGCCGAGTAGTTTCACCTGACGTGTCGATTGCGGCTCTACGACGAAAGACGAGCAAGTTAGAGCCGTTCTGCGCTTTCTGCACTTTTTAGTTACTGTAACTCGCGAAATTCAACTTCGGTTTCAGGAAGAGGCGCAAACGGTGGGCCCGACCAATGGGGATCTGGAGCGCGAGATGGACTACCACAGGCAGCGCATCGAACATCACGAAGCGGAAATCGCTCGACACCACATGCGCATGCAGCAACTGGCCAAAGAGAAGGATTAGCAGATCAACCCCGAGCACAAGACTTGAATGGGCACATGAAGCGGCGTCTACTGTCGCATATTATGATCTGAAGTTTAAGGCACAGTTATGGCACATGCGCTAGACAAATTTGGGACAAAGCTGAGACAAGTACAAGACTTGTCCTGTGAGACTTGACCTACAATCAAAATTTGTGACAATTGCTTTGTCGCCCGACCCCGGCTGGTCGAATATCTTTTTCTGAGTAATCTGCTGCAGTGCCGCGGCAAATGTTTTTGACAACAAACTCAAAACTGTAAAATATCCGAAATGTCGTGAATTCTGCAATTTAATAAAGTCTACTGCCACTTCACTACCCAGTGCTCAGTATCGCGCACACGCTCACAAGTTTACACCGATGCCCAAATTGTGACCCAGCATTACACAATGCAGTTTTTTCGCCCGCCCTCAGGCGGGCGACACCATACGAGAGCTCGGCGTGCGTGCGTACGTACGTCCGTACGTCTGTGCGTAACGCTCTCAGATCTCGGCGTTGGAAAGTCGTAGAGCGGAGATCTTGGGCTCTGCGGATAGGTCTCGACTCACTGATCATTCAGCTAAGAGGTTCCGAAGTTCAAAAGTTTGAATTGCGCGCGCTACAGTAACCCGAAGGTCGAAACGCAAAACGGCTCTAGCTCGTTCGTGTTACGTCGTAGAGAGGTGATCGACACGTCATGTGAAAGCTCTCGACGTGCTCTTTCATGCGGCCGCAAAGCGTTTTTCAATTACGCAAACACGCACCGCGGAAAACGCCATTTTCGGCATTTTGACGCTAAAATCGCTCTAACGCGCTCAACTTGCGTCGTAGAGAGACGATCTCGAGCTTTTTGGATAGCTCCCGACTCACTGATCATTTGTTCTCCCATTGGTCAAAACTCAAAAGTTTGAATTTCGCGAGTTACAGTAACTCGAAGGTGCAAAAGCGCAAAACGGCTGTAACTCGCTCGTCTTACGTGGTAGAGTGGCAATCGACACGCCAGGTGAAAGCTCTCGACGTGTTCTTTCATGCGGCTACAAAAGTTTGCTTAATTACGCAAACACGCACCGCGGAAAACGCCATTTTCGGGATGTTGACGCTCAACTCGCGTCGTAGAGAGACGATTTGGAGCTTATTGGATAGCTCTTGACTCAATGATCAATCGTTCTCCCATTGGTCGAAACTCAAAAGTTTGAATTTCGCGAGTTACAGTAACTAAAAAGTGCAAAAGCACAGAACGGCTCTAACTTGCTCGTCTTACGTCGTAGAGCCGCAATCGACACGTCAGGTGAAAGCTCTCGGCATGCTCTTTCATGCGGCAGTAACAAATTTTCAATAACGTAAGCACGCACCGCAAAAAACGCCATTCTCAAGATTTTAACACTAAGATTGCTCTTTGCTACAAACAGAAGTGCGACACGGTTTGATTGCTCGTAGTGTACTCTTTAGTAAGTTTTTGTCACTTTTTTAAAAGCGTTGCTTGAAAGAGGGGTGTTCTTGCTCTAAAAACCAAATCGCGGGCGAAATCAATATTGCTATGCAATACCCTCTTGCGAAGGGGGAGCTCGTGAAGCGGAGCATGCGGGCGATGAACTCTCGCACACTGCAGAAAGAACGCAACTCTTTGCAATGTCAGTCAGAATACAAACTCAACTTTTTAATACCGGAGCTTGTTAAAAGATAACCTCGTGCAATCCTAACTGTTCTCTTGCCCAACCTTTGGCGAAGGCGGTTGAGGCACATGAAGACACACAAGAGACTGTGAGGTTTTGTAAAGGTTTATTGAGAAAGTACCCACGGGACAGAACACATTTCATCAATCAAGGACGTTTGAGACACAGTTTCGTTGGTTGAAGAAGACAAATTGATTTGTCCGTTGAAGGAGACAAATACATATCCATTGGTCCATTGAACAAAAGTCTATAGCCAATGGGTCAGGTATTGCTGTTGCTCTAGGAAATAAACTTCGATTGAGAATGTGCCATAGTGTGCCGGCGACTTCTCTCCGTTGTTTGCTGCTTTCGCAGTGCTTTCGCTCGTTCGTCGTTGTTGTTGTTTCGGCGACAGGTACCACCATAATCTATCTATCCGCGAATTGGGCATGACATCGTTCGAGTAGTTCCACCCAGGCTAGATCTCTAGGCAGATTTACGTGCGCGTTAGCCGTTAAAGCCCTTAGAGGTATGTTGCTTCTTGGTTCTGCACTCGCTACGCGTTATTGGTTGCTTCTTCTCTGTTTTATGGTGCATGTGCTAGTATTTGAAGTTCTGACTTGAAAGAGCCGAATTATTAGCGAGTCACAGACCACACACACAGAGACGTGTATTCACACGTTCATCGACGTTGGAAACTCAGTTCGAAAATTCTAGAATGCCTCTAACACACCCACCGAAGAGAGACGCTGTTTAGCTAGGATAGGTCTTGATTGACACGTTGACCATTTTGTCAACACTGCAAGGCATCGACATGTACATAAGTTACTACAGACAATTAATATGCGCAAGCACTAGGTAGTTAGTTGTGTGCAAGAATCGATAAACATACCTACACCTACATACATGCACAACACCGTAGGATGGCCGCTGCTGCGCAGCTTGGCGTACAACGTGTGCTTTTCTGAACGGAGTCTGTGGTGTACGCATTCAGAGTCTGGGATGGACTCATTCAGATTTGGCCTCAGCGGGGCTGTCTAAGTTTAGCGAATATTAGCCGCGAGCCCCGCGCCAAAATTGCAGTTTGAATTGTCATAGTCAGCAAGAGTTTTTCTATCAAGTCACGTGCGACCGATAGGAGGGAGAGCAAGGAGAATTGCACCGCGACTTGTGATTAGACTGTGATTCGACTTTTCCACGACTGGCTTCTTCTCAAATAACGGAAATGCGACGACGACCGGCGACAAACTACGACGACGAAATCGACGACTAGAAGCGAATTGCGAAGGCGCGCTACCGACGGACAACTAAGGATCGCGACAGGAAGGGGCGCGCTTCAGATCACACACGCTCTACAGGCCGACTCAAAACAACAACTCGACACGACTCGACTCGACGACTCAACACGACTCAACAAAGAAGAGAAATAAAGACAGCGAGTCGCTTTCTACCCGACTGAAGAGAACGAACAGAAATCACCCCTATATGGCACCGACGCCACGTGTATTTACAGTAGCTTCTACCCTAACTACCGATGACACTACAGAAAGCGCGGCCGTTTCGAATTCGAAATAACGACCTAGTTGCGGACATAAATGTACGGTAGTGCGCTCGTTCAAACGCAGTAAATCACGCAACATCACGCGGCAACGCGACATTTTCAACCAAATCTAATATTCAAATAGTATCGAGCACAACTGTACATTAACCGCCAGCAGGTAGTGTGGTTATGAAATTCGATGTCAAAGTGTGTAACTGGATGCGCGTAAGATATGGTAGGTTGTGATTATCGTCACGTCGTATGCAAAAATGTCAACCGTATCTTGCAAACGAGATTGTGTCACTGGCGCGACGATAGTCAAATACGCATGCATTGTGCGTGAGTCTTCTACCAAGCACGTTGCCAGGGCAAGTAAGGAGCAGTGCAGGACGGACTATATAATATGTAGCTGCGCCCGTCCTTGCGACCCTCACTGCCTTTGTGTGCTCTCATGGCTGCCGACACTGGACATAGTTTAATAGGCGACGTTTCGCCAGCCCTTCAGGCCGCCGTAAGGGTTGGCGATACGTCGCCTATTAAGCTACTGTATGTCCAGTGTCGGCAGCCATCATGAGAGCACACAATGTCTACCCCAGCGGCACTGCAGTCTCAAAGATAGACCCTGAATGTCAGAGGTATGTAGGGTGATGTAAAGAGTGGCCCTGATCCGCATAGTGTGCTGTCGCACAGGGTATGCTGGCTAGCAGATTGCAACAGAATCCTGAACTCACTGAATGGACTTCCGCCACAATACTGACCTGTTTGTTACAACGATCCGCAGATTCTGTCGGAAGCATGCCTCCGACTCGCGAGGGGCTACTGGGTCTCTTCTTTGAGCAAAGCCCTCATGCCGCAATAAGCGCCGCCGAAGCACGGGCAAGTAGATGAAGCATTTCGCGACTTCACTGGGATGATGCGTGCGCCAACGCAAGGATCCACCCTTTGCTCTGCTCTGCAAGGCCGCAGGGGCGACCCAGTATTATGACTCTCTATGAACGATTGGGCACATGCGCCCAAAGCGCCCTGAGTTCCCGGATGACCCGCGTTTCCTTTGAGTTTCGCAACCTCTAGCGGAGGGCAGCGAAGGCAAGCTCGCGCCCACAGCTCTCGCGCCATGGAACCGATTTTCACCAAATTTGGAATTTAAAATAATCTGTTCGTGATACGGCTCTTTAGTGCGCCAAATTTCAACCAGTTTCGTTCAGTAGATCCCGAGAAATGAATGTCGTGATAAGCCTGTCCTTGCTTTCGCTGCCCTCCGCCAGGGGTTACGCAACTCCAGGTAATCTGGGACATCTGGCGGCCTGGTGCTACGGTAACTCCCGTCCCGTGACATTCCATTCATAAAGGGATGTTGCGCATGATACTGTAGACATACTGTATGTACATAGCATGGAGTGCCTGGCGCAACAAGCTCTGTGCAAAACGTAGGTCACCATTTTGGCATCGGTGTAAGTTCGAAAGCGTTACCGCGATGGGGTGTGCACTAAATACAACTGAAGTACGCACGGCCATGTAGATATTCAGGGGGCTTCTTCTGGCGCAATACCGCCGCAATTTGATTTGGAGTCGCATTATAGGTATTCGTGGTGCCTGACCAACGGATTGGATCAGAAGACTTGAGGCAGCCACACACAAATTTAGGCAGACACGTCATATTTGTGGCAACTGATTCATAAGTGGATCAGGTAAAAAGTTCGCTGAAACCACCCAGAAGTGAAAAGTGAGTGAATGAGACGACGCCGATTGTCTGTCTTGGCGTTGAAAGCAGTGACAAAAGCACCGCGCAACGTATATTGCGAGGCAACAGTTCCCGCAAATCCTCCAATAAACTAAACGCTTTCCAAAGGATTAAAACCGCGGAGCTACATTATTGTCGCTAAGCCGGATGCGAAGGACAGTCGGTAGGAAAACAAGTCGATCGTGACACTGACGAGTGCCGAACACGCACTCCGTACACAACCATTCGTAATTGCATACGTGACACACACAGTATCACAACAGCTTACGTACCATCAAAATTTTTGTTTGACTTCAATATTTCAGACGACAAGCGTTAGCTGAGTTTCGGTCGCTACATCTAGACTCAGCCACGCAGTGCCAGCGCGACCATCATCAGTAGATGACTGGCACTAGTTTATGCAACAATTCACTGGATGCGAAATTATCCTTTATTCAACAAATAGCACAAAATTTTTGCTCCTACACACTTCTTCGGTTCTTCCTTCTTGGATTCCTTATCTTCGACAGCCGCTTTCCTCTTAGAAGCTGACGGACCTCCGCCTCTTCCTCCTCCCCTGGCTCCAGTCTTGCCTCTGGTCGACATTCCGTGCCAATTTGCGACGAATTTTCTTTGAGATCGTCGAAATTTTCGAAATTAACGCAATTTGCAAAATGGCCGGCTTCCACTTTTGTGCTTGCCGTTCAGCTTGCAAGGTCTCATACTCATCATAAACACGCCACACGCTCTCTGAAGCAAACATATTTTTCGCGTACACTATACTACGGTAGCTACGCGGCACAAGCTTCTAGCATACATTTAGTAAACTCCTTTCTAGATATAATTCCATATTTTAATACATTGACCTTATAATTTTCATAAAACCGACACAGGCATTTTATCAGTTTGACTTTACAGTACCCTCTGTTTAACATATGGCTCTGTAATTGGCGAATTTTATTCCAAAAGCCATCTTTGCTTGTACAGATTCTTGAGTATCTTATCAGTTGGGTATAAAATGTCCCATAATTCAGACTGCTAGGTGAATTGGTGGCAACGTGAGTGAATTTTATGACGTCGAAATCGAAACTTTCGGTTTTATCATACACGTAGATATCTTTCAGCTTTCCTTGAGATATTTCAAATTCTAGGTCGAGAAACGAAATTTTGTCATTTTGCAGTTCTGTTTTGCCTAATTTTAACTCTGGCGGGTAAATTCTTCTGCCCAGGATTTCAAAAGCGTCACTATTTATTGTCAAAACATCATCTATGTACCTTGCGATCATTCTGTCTCTTGACACGAAGTCGTTTTTTCGCCGCGCCTCAGCGCGGCGAGGTGTATATATACGGATGACAATGTCTGTCTGTCTGTCTGTGTGTGTGTGTGTGTGTGTGTGTGTGTGTGTGTGTGTGTGTGTGTGTGTCCGTCCGTGGCACAAAAGTAAGATATGTGGCATGTGTGGTCAAGTAGAGTCAAGGTCGCTGAGTACGGATCCGATGTCCGTTTGTGTTGCTAATTTCGCATTTTCGAGATATTCGCAATTAAAATTCCAAAATGTAGAAAATCGACTTTTTCGCCTGATGAGCTAGAATTGAAATTTCTTCAGAAATGGAAAGGGCGTAAACAGAGGATAATTTGTAACACAAAAGAAATGTTTTGTAAATGTGGAATTTAATAGAAATACGCGATTATTTGACAAAATTACACAAATTGACAAAAATAGAACGTCATTTATTGACGAATTTGAATGCAGAAATAGTAAGGCCGTATGTCAATAAGAATTTGTGACATAGTTTTACAGTTTTCGTAAATTGCGATTTCGAGATATTTAGAATTAAAATGAAAACAAGCTGTGTGTGTAAAAAGTTCAACCTATACTATGTGTCTGTCAAATTTTGGTGAACAGTATAGTGAACTTTGTACACATCGTTAGCCGCATCTGGAGAAAGTGTCTTGAGAATGTGTAACTTAATGCCAAGTGCAGCAATCTCCACGATACGGTTGTCTGTACAGCTGATCTAAAGCTCAGTGATATCGCCGCGTTCGCTATATGTTATCGGCATGATACGACGCCGTTTATCTGATGTTTCCTACCTGTGTGAAAACGTCACATCCAACAAAAAAACTTGCCAAAAGTTTGGTGCGAGCGAATTCCTGTGTTCAGCGTACGCATTCCTGTTTCCGAGTGCACATTCATCAATAAACAGCTGTTCTGGCCATCAAACGAAAATCTCGGCTTTGACAATTTTTAAATTTAATTCTAAATATCTTGAAATTAGAATTCATTAAAACTGTAAAACTATGTCACAAAATCTTATTTGCATACGGCCCTAAGGTTTCTGCGTTCAAATTCGTCAAAACGACGTTCCATTTTGTTGATTTATAGAATTTTCAGAAATAATCGCGTATTTCTATTAAATTCCATATTTGCAAAAAATTTCTTTTGCGTTACAAACTATCCGCCGTCTATACTCTTTCCATTTCTGAAGAAATTTTGCCGTTATATCATCAGGTGAAAAAGTCGATTTTCGACATTTCCATATTTTGATTGCAAATATCTTGAAATTGCAATTTTTAAAAACTGCAAAGCTATGTCGCAAATCTTTATTGGCATACGACCTTCCCATTTGTGCATTCACATTTGTCAATAAGTGACGTTGTACTTTAGTCAATTTATGCAATTTTGACAAATAATCGCGTATTTCTACTAAATTCCACATTTGCAAAAAAATTCTTTTGTGTTACAAATTATCCGCGGTCCACGCTCCTTCCATTTCTGAAGAAATTTCGCGGCTAGCGCATCAGACAAAAAAGTCGATTTTCGACATTTTCGAATTTTAATTGCGAATATCTCGAAAATGTGAAATTAGCAACAGAAACGGACGTTGGATCCGTACTCAGCGACCTTGACTCTACTTTACCACATATGTCACACATCTTACTTCGGTGCGACGAACGGACAGACAGACAGACAGACAGACAGACATTGTCATCCGTATATATACACCTCGCCGCGCTGAGGCGCGGCGAAAAAATGTCAAAATCAGCATTTTCGTTTGATGGGCTAGCGGCGAAATTTCTTCGGAAATGGAAAGGGCATAGACAGCGGATAATTTGTAACTCAACAGAAATTTTTTGCAAATGTGGAATTTAATAGAAATACGCGATTATTTGTCAAAATTACACAAATTGACAAAAATAGAACGTCATTTATTGACGAATTTGAATGCAGAAATAGTAAGGCCGTATGTCAATAAGAATTTGTGACATAGTTTTACAGTTTTCGTAAATTGCCATTTTGAGATATTTAGAATTAAAATGAAAAAATGTCAAAATCGACATTTTCGTTTGATGGGCTAGCGGCAAAATTTCTTCGGAAATGGAAAGGGCATAGACAGCGGATAATTTGTAACACAACAGAAATTTTTTGCAAATGTGGAATTTAGTTGAAATACGCGATTATTTGTCAAAAATTCTCCAAATTAATAAAAATATAACGTCATTTATTGACGAATGTGAATGCAGAAATGGTAAGGTCGTAAGTCAATAAGAATTTGAGACATAGCTTTACAGTTTTAATAAATTGCAATTTCGAGATATTTAGGATTAAATTCACAAAGATGTCAAAATCGACAGAAATGGCAAGCGCAGAGACTGCGGATAAGTAGTGGCATACAAGAAATTTTTGCGAGTACTAAATTTGACAGAAATGATCAAATCTTGACAGAAATGACAAGATGTTATAAATCGCCAAAGCTTTGGTTTTCCATGAATGTTAACGTAGAAGTCGTACGCCAAGGGGAATACCTGATGAAGAACGACCGGACCACACTGTTGGCAAGTTTTTTGTTGGATGTGACGGTTTCACACGGTAGGAAACATCAGATAAACGGCGTCGTATCATGCCGATAACATATAGCGAACGCGGCGATATCACTGAGCTTTAGATCAGCTGTACAGACAACCGTATCGTGGGAATAGCTGCACTTGCTATTAAGGTACACGTTCTCAAGACACTTTCTCCAGATGCGGCTAACGATGCGCACAAAGTTCACTATACTGCTCACCAAAATTTGACAGACACAAAGTATAGGTTGAACTTTTTACACACACAGCTTGTTTTCGCCGCGCCTCAGCGCGGCGAGGTGTATATATACGGATGACAATGTCTGTCTGTCTGTGTGTGTGTGTGTCCGTCCGTGGCACCGAAGTAAAATATATGACATATGTGGTCAAGTAGAGTCGAGGTCGCTGAGTACGAATCCGATGTCCGTTTCTGTTGCTAATTTCGCATTTTCGAGACATTTACAATTAAAATATGAAAATGTCAAAAATCGACTTCTTCGCCTGATAAGGTAGCGGCGAAATTTCTTCAGAAATGGAAAGAGCACAGATAGCGGATAATTTGTAACACAAAAGAAATTTTTTGCAAATGTGAAATTTGATAGAAATACGAAATTGTTTGTCGAAATTTCATAAATTGACAAAAATAGAACTTAATTTATTGACAAATGTGAATGCAGAAATTGAAAGGTCGCAAGCCAGTAAGAATTTGTGACATAGTTTTTCAGTTTTGAAAAACTGCAATTTGGAGATATTTACAATTAAAATATGAAAATATCGAAAATCGACTTTTTCGCCTGATGAGCTAGCGGCGAAATTTCTTCAGAAATGGAAAGAACATAGGCCGTGGACAATTTGTAACACAAAAGAATTTTTTTGCATATGCGGAATTTCATAGAAATACGCAATTATTTGTCAAAATTTCATAAATTGACAAAAATAGAACGTCATTTATTGACGAATGTGAATGCAGAAATTGAAAGGTCGTAAGCCAATAAGAATTTGTGACATGGTTCTACAGCTTTGAGATACTGCAATTTAGAGATATTTACAATTAAAATATATGAAAGTCGAAAATCGATTTTGTCGCCTGATGGACTAGCGACGAAATTTCTTCAGAAATCGAAAGAGCATAGACCGCGGATAATTTGTAACACAACAAAATTGTTTGCAATTGTGGAATTTTATAGAAATACGCCACAATTTGCCAAAATTCTACAAATTGTGAAAAGCGTCATAACGCAGAAATGCGTACACCAAACGAAATTCCTAGTAGAGAACGACTGCACCAAACGGTTGGCAAGTTTTTTGTTCGATGTGGCGTATTCCCACAGGTATAAAACTTCAGATGAACGGCGTCGTATCATGCCGATACCATATAGCGAACGCGGCGATATCACTGAGCTTTAGATCAGTTGTACAGACAACCGTATCGTGGTAATAGCTGCATTTGAATTGTGGTACACGTTTTCAAGATACCTTCGCTAGATGCGGCTAATTATGCGAATGAAATTTGCTATACTGTTCACCAAGATTTGACAGACACAAAGTATAGGTTGAACTTTTTACACACACAGCTTGTTCGCCGCGCCTCAGCGCGGCGAGGTGTATATATACGGATGACAATGTGTGTGTGTGTGTGTGTGTCTGTGTGTGTGTGTGTCTGTGTTTCCGTCGCACCGAAGTAAAACATGTGACATATGTGGTCAAGTAGAGTCGATGTCGCTGAGTACGGATCCGATGTCCGTTTCTGTTGCTAATTTCGCATTTTCAAGATATTCGCAATTAAAATTCGAAAATGTCAAAAATCGACTTTTTCGTCTGATGCGCTAGCCGCGAAATTTCTTCAGAAATGGCAAGGGCATTGACCGCGGATAATTTGTAACACAAAAAAAATTTTTTGCAAATGTGGAATTTAATAGAAATACGTGATTATTTGTCAAAATTGCACAAATTGACCAAAATACAACGTCATTTATTGACGAATGTGAATGCAGAAATGGAAGGGTCGTATGCCAATAAGAATTTGTGACATAGTTTTGCACTTTTCAAAAATTGCAATTTCGAGATATTTCCAATCAAAATATGGAAATGTCGAAAATCGACTTTTTTACCTGATGATATAGCGGCAAAATTTCTTCAGAAATGGAAAGAGTATAGACTGCGGATAATTTGTAACGCAAGAGAATTTTTTTGCAAATATGGAATTTAATAGAAATACGTAATTATTTTTTAAAATTCCATGAATCAACAAAAATAGAACGTCGTTTTTTGACGAATTTGAACGCAGAAACGGGAAGGCCATATGCCAATAAGAATTTGTGACATAGTTCTACAGTTTTAATAAATCCAAATTTCGAGATATTTAGAATTCAAATTTAAAAAAAGTCAAAATCGAGATTTTCGTCTGATGGCCAGAACAGCTGTTTATTGATGAATGTGCACTCGGAAACAGAAATGTGTACGCTAAACACAGGAATTCGCTCGCACCAAACTTTTGGCAAGTTTTTTTGTTGGATGTGACGTTTCCACATAGGTAGAAAACATCAGATAGACGGCGTCGTATCATGCCGATAACATATGGCGAACGCGGCGATATCACTGAGCTTTAGATCAGCTGTACAGACAACCGTATCGTGTGGATAGCTGCACTTGGCTTAAGGTACACATTCTCAAGACACTTTCTCCAGATGCGGCTAACGATGTGTACAAAGTTCACTATACTGTTCACCCAAATTTGACAGACACAAAGTATAGGTTGAACTTTTTACACACACAGCTTGTTATTGGCACTTATGTGTGCAAATTCCAATCTCGCAAGGCACAAATCTGCCATAGTGGGCGCCGCAGCGCCGCCCATGGGCACGCCCATTCTCTGACGGAACAGAATGCCTGCAAATGATGCATACGCCTCTGCAACGATCTGTGAAATCAAGTGCTTGACCTCGTACGCCTCAAAACAACGGCCTTTCCTGCCTTTTTCCGCAAAATACGCTACATTTTGTGACATAAATCCCCTGATTTTGGCCCGCGTTACGGTAGCACAGGTCTACCAGTTCAAACAGTTCTTTAACAATAACTTCGTGTGGAATATTGTTGAACATCGCCTCAAAATCGAACGTTGCAATATTTTTAACATTTTTAATATTCTTAACCTTTTCCACAACCGCAAGACTGTCTGAGACGGCCCAATAGTGCACGGGACCTCCATTGGCGACGATGGCATTGCAGTAGTTTCTGAAGTGTCCCTGTAACAGTCGCAGTATCTTTTGTAGGAGTACACTAACTTTCTTAGTAGAAGATAGCCTCGCGCCTGCTATGAAGCGAAATTTGTGTGGATTTTTGTGCATTTTAGCCGTTGCGAATATTCTAGGAATAATTTTATCCTCCAAATCGAATTTCAATCCAAAAAATTTGCAAGCCTTTCGTGATTTTCAAACAACTTATCACTTTCCATATTCAATACTTCATAGAGTGCATTTCCCTCTGAAGCTGTCGTACGTTACGTACGCACGTACGTAAGAAGAACGTACGACCACACAGCTCTGTCGTGTGCTTGTCACTCGGTCTTTGCAACTCTCTAAGAATTCGGCAGTTTCTTAAGCATATATTCTTTTTCTTCATCGTAACTTGACATACCCATATCACATAACTTAACGTAGCTGTAACTATAAACAGAGAGAGAACAAACCAGAACAGAACACTGGGCGGAACTGCCAAACAACAACCGAAACACAGCATACAACTCGAACAAATACTATGGGCATTGACCACAGCCATGTACAACAGAAAACACACCCGGTTCACTTGTACGGTAGAGACAACGAACGAACGAACAAAGAAGAGCGAAAGAGCAGTCAACGATGACCTTCCTTGATAACACAGAAACGTTTGTATGCTCGTACATAGAATCAATAAGACGAGTGTAGTAGTGTCTATGCTCACAATGCATAGTGCGTATGACACCGCTGGACAAATCAATCTGTTTTGGTCAAGTAGCGGGCTGTATCTTTGATAGGAGGCTCTTTAATTGGACAGCATGACAACAGCGGGGATTGCCCGAGATTTTCTTTTAAAAATTAAACTGTGTGTATGCGTATGTATTGTGTATAATGCTGGGTTACAATTTGTGCATCGTTGTAAACTGGTGAGCGTGTGCGCGATACTTACAACATATGAGGATATGACTGCTGATACTTTCGAATATCAAACTCACGATACTAAGTAACGATACTGGTTGTTGTCAACCCATCTGCGGCGACAGTGATTGAGATTGCTCACCAAATCTTCTCCCGACAGAGGTCGGCCGGGCAACGAAAGCATTAACCATTAATTTGTCGTCCATTGTCCAGTGCTAGTCTCGATTTTGTTCCTAATTTGTCCAGCGCCCGTACAATAAGCGGTACGTAGGCGATGCGACAGCTCATGCAGCAGTAGATATGCGTGACTCCTTGGACGCGTGAGTTCAGCTCTTGAGCTGCTTCTCCAGTTGCTGCATGCGCTTGCGGTGACGCTCGATGGCCTCCTCGTGCTTCAGGATGCTGCGCTGGTGGCGCTCGATTTCGGCGTCCAAATCGTCCGGCGTGTTCTTCTTCAGCGTCTGAAATTCAGCACTTTCACTGTCGCCAACGGCCAGAATCACTAGTAAGCACGTCACTGTCACAGGGGTGATTATAGAAACTGATTTAGTTTCAGTTTCAGTTTTAGTTTCAGTATCAGTTTCAGTATCAGTTTTAATTTTAGTTTCAGTTTCAGTTTCAGTTTCAGTAAAGAAATTTCTTGAGTTTCAGTTTCAGTTACTGAAACTGAGTTTCAGTATTAAGTATGCTGCTTGCGGTCGTAAAACGTACGTGGAATCTTGCGTGGATGCGTTGCTACTTTGCTGATTACCATAAATAAGGTGCATTCCCAAGTTTTTTCGCCATTGTTAATTTAGTAAAGTGCCAAATCAACCTAAGATTAGCCAAACATACGTCTCAAACACTGAAACTGAAACTAGTTTCAGTAGTGGGTACTGAAACTAGTTTCAGTATTGCACTAATACTGATTCCTTTTGCGGAGTTTCAGTTTCAGTTTCAGTTTAAATCTGTCTGACCATCTTAGTTTCAGTTTTAGTTTCGGTATATTTATAAAAACTGAAACTAAATTTCAGTTTCTATGGTCACCCTTGCACTGTCAACAAAGCTAAGATACAGGAACAGATCACTGGCAGTATTCATGCACTAACATAACACAATGCATTGCCGTATTGTTGCATTCTAAGTATAGTATGCATAATGCCCTCAACATAGACCAATGAATTCGTTACATAGGTAGCTTTCTAGAGTCATTCGTACCTGAATGGTGTGAGCCACTAATCAGAACAGCCCACTGGTCCTACGGTAACAGCTACAGCAGACATGTCATTGTACCTGGATATAGCTAGGTAGTTGTCTTGTCTTTGTCTGTCCTGTGTCCGACTTTCTAAATTGACTTGTCTTTGTCTTGTCTTGTCTTTGAATTGTCTTTAGACTGTCATAAAGCGTCTCAGATAGAATATTGTAAGCACTGAGTGTGTATTTCCAGTTAGGTAACTAGGGCCATTGCATAGCACCTTGGGTATTTGTTGTAACCACCCTGTCACTTCATCTCTCACTGCCCATCAATTCTCTCAACAAGCTCCACCACAGAAGTTGCCTCGCTAGACCAAATCGTAGGCACGTTGAGTGATATCGCTACGCAACACAAGGGGCTAATCAAGGACAGGTTATGGCAGTTTGATCATTTGTCCCAAATACCTACTTACTTTGAACGCATTGTCTTTGTCTTGTCTCTCTGACTCGCTAGAACGCTGCAAATAGTCTTGTCTTGTCGGACAATTGAGGTCGGGACAAATCGTCAAAAAGAATTGCTCAATGACATGTCTGCGCTACAGTGTTTAGCTCTGGGTGATTTAAAAGACACCCCCACCTCGCGAGAGGCAGCGGGAGCTTCAGAGGTCGTCGCTTCAGTGTTCTCATCACTGCTCGAGCCGTGACAGTCCATCTCCGCACTCTCCGTCGTCAGCTTCTTCTTCTTCTGCTTCGCTTGACATGCGCGCCTGCAAGGGTCGCTCTTTTGTATTAACCACAAAGTTCAAACAGGTGTTCCAAGTGAAAGATGAGATGAAAGGTGGAACAACAACATTCTGGCCACAATCGCAAAT
The DNA here is from genome assembly GCA_030248115.1 of Linhomoeus sp. GSCO2_2. Taxonomy (NCBI): domain Eukaryota; kingdom Metazoa; phylum Nematoda; class Chromadorea; order Monhysterida; family Linhomoeidae; genus Linhomoeus; species Linhomoeus sp. GSCO2_2. The sequence goes on from JASAMZ010011031.1 coordinate 20,972, forward strand.
ATGTTGACTGCTGCTTTGATCATGCCCAGAATTGGTAGGTTTCGACAAACCAAAGCTGCTGATGTGTGCGTGTTTGCGATACGCCTGCTAAGGGAAGGAGGAAGGTGGGCTTGCCAGAGCTTCACGGTAAAGCACAGCACACATGGTTTCTTTCAGAATGCGACACGATTTGATTGCTCGTAGTGCGCTTTTTTCGCCGCGCCTCAGCGCGGCGAGGTGTATATATACGGATGACAATGTCTGTCTGTCTGTGTGTGTGTGTGTCCGTCCGTCCGTCCGTGGCACCGAAGTAAGATATGTGACATATGTGGTCAAGTAGAGTCAAGGTCGCTGAGTACGGATCCGATGTCCGTTTCTGTTGCTAATTTCGCATTTTCGAGATATTCACAATTAAAATTCAAAAATGTCGAAAATCGACTTTTTCACCTGATGAGCTAACCGCGAAATTTCTTCAGAAATGGAAAGAGCACGGACCGCTGATAATTTGTAACCCAAAAGAAAATTTTTGTTAATGTGGAATTTGACAGAAATACGCAATTGTTTGTCGAAATTTCATAAATTGACAAAAAATAGAACGTCATTTATTGACGAATGTGAATGCAGAAACTGAAACGGCGTGAGCCAATAAGAATTTGTGACATGGTTCTACAGTTTTGAAATATTGCAATTTAGAGATATTTACAATTAAAATGTAAAAATGTCGAAAATCGACTCTGTCGCCTGATGGACTAGCGGCGAAATTTCTTCAGAAGTGGAAAGAGCATAGGCCGTGGACAATTTGTAACACAAAAGAAATTTTTTCAAATGTGGAATTTCATAGAAATACGCCACAATTTATCAAAATTCTATAAATTGACAAAAGCGTCATAACGCGAAATACGCAACCAAACGAAATCCTGGTAGAGAACGACTGCACCAAACAGTTGGCAAGTTTTTTTTCGATGTGCCGTATTCCCACAGGTATAAAACTTCAGATCAACGGCGTCGTATCATGCCGATACCATATAGCGAACGCGGCGATATTACTGAGCTTTGGATCAGTTGTACAGGCAACCGTATCGTGGCAATAGCTGCATTTTAATCGTGGTACACGTTTTCAAGATACCTTCTCTAGATACGGCTAATTATGCGAATGAAACTCACTATACTCTTCACCAAGATTTGACAGACACAAAGTATAGGTTGAACTTTTTACACACGCAGCTTGTTTCGCTCGGCCTCAGCCGAGCGAACCCTATCAAGAGCTCGGCGTGCGTGCGTGCGTACGTTCGTACGTACGTTCGTACGTACGTACGTACGTGCGTCACGCTCGCTTCGGGCTTAATAACTCGCTCGTCTGACGTCGTAGGGTGGAGGTTGAGACATTGTCGGGTAGCCTGCGGACTCCTCTCGCCATCTGAGTGTTCAAAACTGAAATAAGTTTTCAAACTCGCGCGCTACAGTATCCCAAAGTGGGGTCCATTTTAAGACAAAAGTTGACCGAACCTAGTCAAATCGCATATCAAAGTGAAGCGCTCGAGCTCCTGAGCACGAATCCGACAACAAAAAGGTTCAAAAGTTTAAACAGAGAGCTACAGTAACCAAAACGCGTCGAAAACTGGAAACGACGCGCTTGCTTCGGGCTTAATAACTCGCTTGTCTGACGTCGCTGGGTTGAGGTCGACACATCGACGGGTAGCCCTCGGACTACTCTCGCCATCTGAGTGTTCAAAACTGAAATAAGTTTTCAAACTCGTGCGCTACAGTATCCCAGAGTGGGGTCCGTTTTAAGACAAAAGGTGACCGAAGCTAGTCAAATCGCATATCAAAGTGAAGCGCTCGAGCTCCTGAGCACGAATCCGACAACAAAAAGTTTTAAAAGTTTAAACAGAGAGCTACAGTAACCAAAACGCGTCAAAAACTGGAGACGACACGCTTGCTTCGGGCTTAATAACTCGCTTGTCAGACGTCGCTGGGTTGAGTTCGACACGTTGACGGGTAGCCCTCGGACTACTCTCGCGAACTGTGACGTCGAATTAATAACAAGTTTTAAAAATTGCGCGCTACAGTATCCTGAAGTAATGTCCGCAAAAAGTCAAAACTTCATAGAACCTAGTCGAATCGCATATCAAAATGAAGCGCTCGACCTCCTGAGCAAGAATCCGACAACAAAAAGTTTCAAAACGTCAATGAGAGGGCTACAGTAACCAAAACGCGATGAAAACTGCAGATTTTGGTTTGTTATATGTTGGCACTCGTGCGTTGCAGAGCGGCGGTTTTGACATCGCTGAAGAGTTCACTGCAAGCCAACATCAAATCATGCTCACAATTAACCTGTAGTTTTGCGCTAGATTCCAGTGTCTTTTTTTAATTTAGTCTGAAAAGATGATTTTCTTGGTGTAAAGAACTAAACCCGAGCGATACCAATGTTGCGTAGCAAGACCACTCCAAAAAGTGTAGTCGCGAGGAGAGTCAAAGACGCTGCACGAAACCGGAAAGGGCCTTGCTACAATCTCAGTAAAAATTCAAAGCTCAAAACCACTCCGCTTTTTAAAAGAGACTTGTTTCGCTCGGCCTCAGCCGAGCGAACCCTATCAAGAGCTCGGCGTGCGTACGTGCGTACGTGCGTCACGCTCGCTTCGGGCTTAATAACTCGCTCGTCTGGCGTCGTAGGAAGGAGTTTGAGACCTCGTCGGGTAGCCCGCGGACTCCTTTCGCCATCTGAGTGTTCAAAACTGAAATAAGTTTTTAGAATCGCGCGCTACAGTATCCCAAAGTGGGGTCCGTTTCTAGACAAAAGTTGACCGAAGCTAGTCAAATCGCATGTCAAAGTGAAGCGCTCGAGCTCCTGAGCACGAATCCGACAACAAAAAGTTTCAAAAGTTTAAACAGAGAGCTACAGTAACCAAGTAACGACACGCTTGCTTCCGGCTTAATAACTCGCTTGTCTACGTCGCTGGGTTGAGTTCGACACATCGACGGGTAGCCCTCGGACTACTCTCGCAGACTGTGACGTCGAAATAATAACACGTTTTAAAAATTGCGCGCTACAGTATCCCGAAGTACATAATGTCCGCAAAGAGTCAAAACTTCATAGAACCTAGTCGAATCGCACATCAAAATGAAGCGCCCGACCTCCTGAGCAAGAATCCGACAACAAAAGTTTCAAAAGGTCAATGAGAGGGCTACAGTAGTAACCAAAACGCGATGAAAACTGCAGATTTCGGTTTGTTATATCTTGGCACTCGTGCGTTGCAGAGCGGCGGTCTTGACATCGCTGAAGAGCTAACTGCAAGCCAGCATCAAATCATGCTCACAATTAACCTGTAGATTCCAGCGTCTTTTTTAAAATTTAGTCTGAAAAGATGGTTTTCTTGGTGTAAAGAATTAAACCCGAGCGATACCAATGTTGCATAGCAAGACCACTCCAAAAAGTGTAGTCGCGAGGAGAGTCACAGACGCTGCACGAAACCGGAAAGGGCCTTGCTACAATCTCAGTAAAAATTCAAAGCTCAAAACCACTCCGCTTTTTTAAAAAGACTTGTTTAGCTCGGCCTCAGCCGAGCGAACCCTGTCAAGAGCTCAGCGTCCGTGCGTGCGTGCGTACGTACGTACGTACGTACGTACCTACGTACGTACGTCACGCTTGCTTCGGGCTAAATAACTCGCTCGTCCGACGTCGTAGGGTGGAGTTTGGGACATCGTCGAGTAGCCTGCGGACCCCTCTAGCCACCTGAGTGGTCGAAACCAAAATAAGTTTTCAAAATCGCGCGCTACAGTATCCCAAAGTAGGGTCCATTTTAAGACATAAGTTGACCGAACCTAGTCAAATCGCATATCAAAACGAAGCGCTCGAGCTCCTGAGCAAGAATCCGACAACAAAAAGTGTCAAAAGTTTAAATAGAGTCGACGGGTAGCCCTCGAACTCGTCTCGTGAACTGTGACGTCGACATTATAACAAGTTTTAAAGATTGCGCGCTACAGTATCCCAAAGTAAGGTTCGCGAAAAGTCAAAACTTCATCGAACCTAGTCGAATCGCATATCAAAGTGAAGCGCTCGAGCTCCTGAGCACGAATCTGACAACAAAAAGTTTCGAAAGTTTAACTAGAGAGCTACAGTATCCAAAACGCGTCGAAAACTGGAAACGACACCCTTGCTTCAGGCTTAATAACTCGCTTGTCCGACGCCGCTGAGTTAAGTTCGACACATAGACGAGTAGCCCTCGGACTTCTCTCGCGAACTGTGACGTCGACATAATAGCAAGTTTTAAAAATTGCGCGCTACAGTATCCCAAAGCAAGGTCCGCGAAAAATCAAAACTTCATCGAACCTAGTGTAATCGCATATCAAAATGAAGCTCTCGACCTCCTGAGCACGAATCCGACAGCAAAAAGTTTCAAAAGTTTAAACAGAGGGCTACAGTAACCAAAACACGATGACAACTGCAGATTTTGGTTTGTTATATCTTGGCACTCGTGCGTTGCAGAGGGGCGGTCTTGACATCGCTGAAGAGCTCACTGCAAGCCAACATCAAATCAAGCTCATAATTAACCTTAGTTTTGCGTTAGATTCCAGTGTCTTTTTTAAATCCAGTCTGAAACAATGATTTTGTTAGTGTAAAGAATTAAACCCGAGCGATACCAATGTTGCGTAGCAAGACCACTCCAAAAAGTGTAGTCGCGAGGAAAGTCATAGACGCGGCACGAAACCGGAAAGGGCCTTGCTACAATCTCAGTGAAAATTCAAAGCTCAAAACCACTCCGCTTTTTAAACGAGACTTGTTTCCCCCGGCCTCAGCCGGGCGAACCCCTACGAGAGCTTTTCGTGCGTGCGTTCGTGCGTTCGCGCGTTCGTGCGTAACGCTCTCATATCTCGGCGTTGGAAAGTCGTAGGAAGGAGATCTTGGGCTTTATGGATAGGCGTCGACTCACTGATCATTCAGCTAAGAGGTTTTAAAATTCAAAAGTTTGAAATTCGCGAGTTACAGTAACCCGAAGGTCAAAACGGAAAACGGCTCTAACTCGCTCATCTTACGTCGTAGAGCGGCGCGCGACAGGTCAACTAAAAGGTCTCGACGTGCTCTTTCATTTGGCATTAAAAATTTTCTTAATTGCGCAAACACGCACCACGAAAGGCGACATTCTCGCGTTTTTAACGCAGAAATCGCTCTAACTCTCTCAGCGTGCGTCGTAGGGAGATGATCTTGGGTTGGTTGGATAGCTCTCGACTCACTGATTACCTTTTTGTTCTTCTATTGGTCGAAACTCAAAGTTTGAATTTCGGGAGCTACAGTAACCCAAAGGTTTAAAACGCGAAACTTATCTAACTCGCTCGTCTTCCGTCATAGAGAGACGATCTTGAGTTCGTTGAATGGGTTTCGGCACACTGATAATTCCGTTAGGAAAAGTCGAAATTCAAAAGTTTGAATTGCGCGCGCTACAGTAACCTGAAGGTCCAAAACGTAAAACGGCTCTAACACGCTCGTCTTACGTCGTAGAGCGCCGTGCGATAGGTCAACTAAAAGGTCTCGACGTGCTCTTTCACTTGGCGTAAAAATTAGTTAATTGCGCAAACACGCACCACGAAAAGCGACATTCTCGCGTTTTTAACGCAGAAATCGCTCTAACTCTCTCAGCGTGCGTCGTAGGGAGATGATCTTGGGTTGCTGGATAGCTCTTGACTCACTGATCATTTGTTCTTCGATTGGTCGAAACTCAAACGTTTGAATGTCGCGAGCCACAGTAACTCAAAAGTTCAAAACGCAACACTTCTCTAACTCGCTCGTCTTCCGTTGTAGAGAGACGATCTTGAGTTTGTTGAATAGCCTTCGTCACACTAATCATTCCGGTAAGAGAAGTCGAGATTCGAAAGTCTCAATTTGGCGAGCCACAGTAACTCAAATATTCAAACAGCAAATCGGCCCTAGCTCGCTCGTCTTACGTTGTAGAGCGGCATTCGTTCGACCATTTGAAAGCTTACGTTGATGCAGTTGTTGAACGGTCATTTCTAAAGAAATACTTTTCGTTTTTTTAAACCCTTATCTTACGAACAACTTTGTCTGCTAAAAAAATTAATCCCGGGCGATCCCAATGTTGCCCTGCAACAACCGCTCAGAAAGGAGCGTGTCAGAAGTAGCGCATGAATAGTGGACTCAAGGCGGGCGCGCGTCATATCGGAAAGGCTTCGAAATGTACTTTACAAAAGTATCCACTCTTTTACTCTTCCACTTTAAAACACTCACAAACCACTCTGTGTTAATAAAACAACTCAACTTTTTTAAAACAGCTTGTTTGTGTTCTGACAAATGTTTGCCACAACTTTTACAAGTTTTTGTCACTTTTTTAAAAGCGTTGCTTGAAAGAGGGATGTTCTTGCTCTAAAATAGCCAAATCACGGGCAAAATCCATATTTACTATGCCTGCGGCTTGCGAGGGGGGAGCTCGTGAAGCGGAGCAATACGGGCGATGAGCTCTCGCACTCTCTGCAGAAAGAACACAACTCTTTGCAATGTCAGTCAGAATACAAACTCAACTTTTTAATACCGGAGCTCGTTATTGTGAGACAAAAAATGTTATCAGCAATCAAAACTAGGAATGACTAATGGGACACTCTGTACAGTACCTTGAGGTTGGGACCATGTTTCTGATGGCCAGCTCCAGATGCCGCGCGTCGACTGTAAGCTCATCAGCCTCGACCCTGGCACTGCAGTCGTACAGATTGGGATATTGTTGGCGGATGGCGAGGAAGACGGCTTCGTTGCACCCGTGCTGAAAATTGCGATGGTTATATATTTGGGCCCTACGTGCAATCTGACTGCGTAGATTCAGTGCGTACGACCGGGACAACTAAAAATTTCACGATTTGTTGGGGAGTATCTCTTTGGCATCTTAGGTTCATTCGCCGCATTGCTATAGGTGCTGATGGCGAAATAAGCTTAAAAGTCACCGTATGTAATCAACAACTTCAACGCGTGCGCGCATACACGTTCAATATGTAGCTGCTAGCTGAAACTCAGTTTCAATAACTGAAACTCTCTTACTGAAGCTGATGCTGGAAACTGAATAGTTGATACTGAGGCTGAAACTAAAACTAAGATGGCCATCGCTGACCAGGGTATGGGTAAGACCTTCCGCCGAGGGGCTGTTGCATAGCAACATTGGGATTGCCCGGGATAAATCTGTTGAGTAAGACGGCGGCGGAAAAGTTGAGTTTCAAATCTTGACTGGCGGGGTTGTTCAGCACGCAAACCATGTAAGAGATAGTCGATTGTAGCAGATCACGAATGGTCGCAGATCACGAATCAGGCAATGCTTTTTCGTTTTGGAAATGTCTGAGACTATTTTTGAAGAAATTGTAAATATATGCTCGCTGGGCTCAGTTGAAGTTTAAGCATGAGGATGGCGATTCCGAATTTGCTAATACCTAAGTTTGCGATTGGAGTGACCAAGAAGCTGCACTGCTCAATGAGACTGAGCAGTGCTCAGTCTCATATGTTAGTTGGTATTCTGCTTCGTGAGCACACTTTGACTCCCAAACTTCTTCTGAAGAAGGGGAGGAGTGCAAGCGCGCTTTGACCCATCTGCAAATCTTGTGTCAAATTCCTACCCACGAGCTTGAGCGTTTTACCTAAGAAAACATCTCGATGAATTCAAGTGCTTTCGATTTCCGAGGCGATATTTGGCTTACTGTAGCACGAGGAGTTTGTGAAGCATTTCGTTGTCAGAATTGTGCTCAGGAGCTCCAGCGCTTCAATCTGATATCGATTTGACTAGGTTGGGCATAGTATTCACGTTTCGACGCGAACCTTCAGGCTATCGTCGCGGGCGGATTTTGAACTTATTTCGAATTACAACTTGTGGTTCGACGTCTCCTTACGGCAAACTCTTGAACACGGTCGTGACTGACGCCGCGACCATGGCTCGGACAAATGAGGCAAAACTTGTCACTAGAGCCAAACTTTGCATCTCCCCAGCTTTCTAATGCCGCGATCATAAAGCGTTGCCTGCGTACTTAGGCACGTAAGCCGAGCCGAGCTGTCGTAGGATGTCACCCGACTGAGGCAGGCAATAAAACAAACCCTCAAATCCGCGCCGCTGTACCCGTCAGTAATGTCCGCCAAATTGTCCAGCTCTTGCTCATTTGGAGGCTGCTTCCAAAGCTTGGTGTAAATCTAAACAGTTTAAAATGCGTCGAGAGTCGCTGTAGTACGCCACACGAACAATTTAGAGACACTTAGAATAAACACTCTCGAAAAGCCGGTTTTTCGTGGCGCATGTTTCACAGATTGAGAAATAGTCACATGAAAGAGCACGTCGATTGCTTTCAACTGACGTGTCGATTGCCGATCTACAATTTAAGACGAGCGAGTTAGAGCCGTTTTGCATGATCGGACTTTCGGGTTACTGTAACTCGAGAAATTCATATTATTTAGTTTCGACCAATGTGAGGACAATGCCTATGCCAGCTTTTAAGCAACCTGCAGAATTTCTCTTCTGCCGTTCTTGCCGGGTAGCGGCACTTCGACCTCTTTGTCGAGTCTGCCGGGCCGTCTTAGAGCTGGATCCACTGCTTGCAATCGATTGGTGGCGCCTGTGTAGTATGTATAACAAAAGATTTGCCGCGTTGGATAGTCGTCAGTTTGTCGGTCACCCTCATTCGGACTCTATGATTTACCCAACCAAATTCACCGCAGACCATGTTATGCTAGCATTGGCAGCTTTTTGATAGCGTCGTCTCGCGATTGTTTTGCCGCGCCCACGCGCGGCGAGCATTTGTACGGACGCTTTTGTCTGTTCGTGTGTGTGTGTGTGTCTGTCTGTGTCAAACTACTAAACATGACGTTTAGTGCCACCCGATGGAGTCGAATGCGTTGAGTAACGTGCCGTTGTCCGTTTCTGTTGCTAATTTCGCTATTTCAAGATATTTACAATTAAAATATGACAATGTCAAAAATGACACTTTTATTTACAGGTCGTATCGAGAAAGTTTTTGCTAGAATGGAAAGGGCATAGTGCGCGATGAATTTGTGACATTGTTTCGGATATTGTAATTTACGAAATTAGGGCTATTTTCAAGGGTATTCTCAAAATTCCCAAATTTAGGCAATCTCAAACAGCTTAAATTTCAAAATTTTTTTGCACGGATGTATCGAGCTCTGCCAAGTATTTGGCAAATAGTTTCAGATTTTACAATTATCAAAATTAGGAATATTTCCAAGGGTAACGTTAAAATTCCAAATTTCAACAATTTTAAACAGCCTAAATTTTAAAATTTCCTTGCACGAATGTATCGAGCATGGTCTGCCAAGTATTTAGCTTGGTTGCGCTTTTATCGTGCGCTTTTATCATGCGTTTGTGTTCTCTTTCCCTTTTCGCTCTATTGTATCGCGCTAATACACTTGACAAGTTGTTTCAATAATAAAGCAAATATGTAGTTTCAGATTTTATAATTAACGAAATTAGGATTTCCAAGGGATATTGCCAAAATGCCAAAATTCGGCAAATTCAAACGGCTATTTCTTTGCATGGTGGTGTCGAACATAGTCTGCCAAGTATTTAGCAGATAGTTCTACATTTTCCATTGATGTGTCCGCAACGTTTGTTTTTGCCACCAATTCAATCTAAAACAAGCTTAGAGTAAAAACTGGGTACCCGATGATGGTTGATTGGCATTGTATAGTGTGTCGTGCATTTGAGGAGTATATTCTATAGAGTTTCAGAATAGTAAGTTGAGCATTTCTTCGGGGAGTATCGCCGCAGTTACCTCGAGTTTCCAAAGAAAGTGTGTGCCATTGTTGGGTAATCGATGCCTGTAAGGCGCATTGGTGGGTACTGATCCATAAATGGATCAGGAATGTTCGCCGCAGGTTCACTTTGGAATGAAGAGGGTCTAAATGGGACGACGCCCTTTTCTTTTGGGTCACAAATGCGGACGGTCACGGTGCCTTTGCTGTAGATTGCAGAACCGCACAGTGAACAGAAATGCCGCATTTCGTCTTCGATTGAATAGGTGGCAAAAACATACATTGCCGGACACATCCATGGAAAATATTGCTAAGTTTTAGCCATTTGAAATTGCCGAAATCTGCCATGTTTAAAAAAAACCTTGAAAATATCCCTAATTTCGTGAATTCTAAAATCTGAAACTGCTGTATAATTACTTGGCATACTACGCCCGATTCATCCACGCAAAGATATTTTGAATTTTAAGTTGTTTGAAATTGTCGAAATTTGGCAATTTTTGAGAAAAACCTTGAAAATATCCCTAAATTCGTTAATTATAAAATATAGAACTATTTGCTAAATAGTTGGCAGACTATGCCCGACACAACCATGCAAAGACATTCTGAAATTTAAGCTATTCGAAATTGTCGAAATTTGGGAATTTTGACAAAACCATTAAAAATAACCCTAATTTCGTTAATTATGAAATCTAAAACTATTTGATAAATACTTGGTAGACTATGCTCGATACATCCGTGCAAAGAAGTTTTGAAATTTAAGCTGTTTGAATTTGTCAAAATTTGGGAAATTTGACAAAACCCTCGAAAATATCCCTAACTTCGTTAATTATAAAATCTGAAACTATTTGATAAATACTTGGCAGACTATGCTCGATACATCCGTGCAAAGAAGTTTTGAAATTTAAGCTGTTTGAATTTGTCGAACGTTGGGAATTTTGACAAAACTCTTGAAAATATCCCTAATTTCGTTACTTATAAAACCTAAAACAATTTGATAAATACTTGGCAGACTATGCTCGACACATCCGTGAAAGGAAATTTTGAAATTTAAGCTGTTTGAAATTGTCGAAATTTGGGAATTTTGACAAAAACCTTGAAAATATTCCTAATTTCGTTAATTATATTTGCTGAAACTATTTGCTAAATACTTGGCAGACTATGCTCGATACATCCGTGCAAAGAAGTTTTGAAATATAAGCTGTTTGAAATTGTCGAAATTTGGGAATTTTGACAAAAACCTTGAAAATATCCCTAATTTCGTGAATTCCAAAATCCGAAACTATGTCACAAATTCGCCGCGTAGTATGCCCTTTCCATTTCAGCAAAAACTTTGCCGATACGACTTGTAAATAAAAGTGTCATTCTTGACATTTTCATATTTTAATTGTAAATATCTCGAAGTAGCGAAAATAGCAACAGAAACGGACAACGGCACGTTACTCAGCGCATTCGACTCCATTGGGTGGCACTAACCGTCACGTCTAGTTTTGTGACACCCACAGACACACACACACACCCCCCCCCCCCCCCCCCCCCCCCCCCCCCCCCCCCCCCCCCCCCCCCCCCCCCCCCCCCCCCCCCCCCCCCCCCCCCCCCCCCCCCCCCCCCCCCCCACAGACACACACACACACACACACACACACACACACACACACACACACACACACACACACACACACACACACACACACACACACACACACACACACACACACACACACACACACACACACACACAAACACAAACACACACACAAACACACACACACACACACACACACACACACACACACACACACACACACACACACACACACACACACACACACACACACACACACACACACACACACACACACACACACACACACACACACACACACACACACACACACACACACACACACACACACACACACACACACACACACACACACACACACACACACACACACACACACACACACACACACACACACACACACACACACACACACACACACACACACACACACACACACACACACACACACACACACACACACACACACACACACACACACACACACACACACACACACACACACACACACACACACACACACACACACACACACACACACACACACACACACATTTTCGGAAACAGAAAATGCGTACGCTGAAAACAGGAATTCGCTCGCACCAAACTTTTGGCAAGTTTTTTTTGTTGGATGTGACGTTTTCACACAGGTAGGAAACATCAGATAAACGGCGTCGTATCATGCCGATAGCGAACGCGGCGATATCACTGAGCTTCAGATCAGCTGTACAGACAACCGTATCGTGGGGATAGGTGCACTTGGCATTAAGGTACACATTCTCAAGACACTTTCTCCAGATGCGGCTAACGATGTGTACAATGTTCACTATACTGTTCACCAAAATTTGACAGACACAAAGTATTGGTTGAACTTTTTACACACACAGCTTGTTGTTCTGACACACTATGGAATACAGTCCTCAAAAGCGCGACACACACTAGGCAGTGCCAGTCAACCACCACCGGATACCCCAGTTTATACTCTAAGCTTGCTCTGTCAAGCGAAAGCTGTTCTCACCAATGACGAAGACTGCTCCCCTCGGTTTGAGGCCGTCCATGGCAGTCAGTAGCTGGCTGACAATCGATGCGTTGGTCTGGTCTTGCAGATGGGGCGAGTTGGAACGTTCCTGAATATGCACAGTAACAAAATCCGTCAACTTGTGCGGAAGATTAATTCAACAACCTCATAGAAGGTCCGTTACTAAAAAGTTGTTCGCGTTCTGACCGACATTGTAAGTGTAGCGATCTTTGGGCAGAGAGTGTAATGATTCCCCGCATCGTATTGCCCCGCTTCACGAGCTCCCTCTTCGCAAGAGGTTATTGCGTAGCAATATAGATTTCGCCCGGAATTCGAGTTTTAGAGAATGATAATCCCCCTTTCAATTTTCACAAACTCATAGGACAGAACATAAATGAGCAAGTCATGAGCGTTCACACGACGTGTCGCCCGCCTTCATCATAGGCGATGTGCCACCTTCAGGTGCAGGCAGGGATAAGAGCTCCCCTCCGCCTTTCCAGCCCTAACGATTTGTCGATTCCCTTAGTGCGTGCTTTTCCAATTGAGATTTCTTTTGGTAGCGCACGATAGAATACTGTAGAGGGCTTTCAAACGAGTTGGCGTCGTTTTAGTGCTAAAGCTAAAGCATAAACATGTCGGTTTTCGTGGTGCCTCTTTTAGTAATTGCAAAATATCTTAACGCATAAAAGGTCCGCGGAGAGCTTTCGAACGACGTGTCGTGTCGCACACCGCTCTCCAACATAAAACAGGCGTGTTTGAGCCGTTTTGCACTTTGGACCGTCGGGTTACTGTAACCAGCGCAATGCAATTTTTTGCGTTTGGTACAGTGGAATTATTAGTGGGTCGACACCCATCGAAGGAGCCCAAGATCGTCTCTCTCCGCTTAAAGCTGGTCAGAAACGTGTTTTTGAAAATAACTTTTACATTTGCAGCACAGTAGCTACAGTAGAACAGCCGCGTCGGTATGACTTTACGACATCCGATCATCTTTATTGCAAGCACCGTTATTCCGCGGTTTTCGGGTATGCTGATTACGATGTTCGCTTTTGCTTGACGCTCAGATGACGTTTGAACACATTTATGACGACTCTGCTTTGCTAGTGAGCGTTCACAGGAAGTATGGGATAGCGGTTGTTGTACATGTCGAGTGTAGGGTTTTACGGGGTTGGAGATCATGAATTGTGCACTAGTTTTGAGCTCCAATGTGTAAGAGGCCACAAAAGCTTTTTGTTCATGTTTGTGCCCTAACGAATTGCCTGGCTGGAGGAGAGCCATGCACTGGTCCGCTTCACAATTTCTTTCCATTGTCGCAACTGGCGTGACGAGTTGTGAATTGCGTCATTGCATTGGTTCTCGCAGTGATTTTAATGTCATTTCAGTTGCTGTCGAGTGAGCTGCTGCAATGGTACAACGTTGCTGACACGCCGCCGCTGCCCTCTCTACAAGGTAATGTGACGGTATACCACGAATAGTGAGTCGTTATACCACAAACATGGCCGTCATACCGCAGCGCTGTGAAATTATACCACAGGATTGTGGCGTCATACCACAAAGCTGTGACGTTATGACACAAACAGTGACGTTATCCTACCAGCTGTGTCTTTATGCCACAAGGCTGTGCCGTGCCATACGCATTACAGATATTCACACTCTCTCCACAATGTGTCATAAGACAGGGGCGCGCTACGCTCCGCTCGGCGGACGCACGCCCGCCGAACTCTTGTAGTTTGTCGCTCGGCTCTTCCTGGGAATTGTACCTAACAACAAGCTGTGTGTGTAAAAAGTTCAACCTATGCTTTGTGTCTGTCAAATCTTGGTGAACAGTATAGTGAATTTCATTCGCATAATTAGCCGTATCCAGAGAAGGTATCTTGAAAACGCGTACCACAATTCAAGTCAGCTATTACCACGATACGGTTGTCTGTACAACTGATCTAAAACTCAGTGATATCGCCGCGTTCGCTATATGGTATCGGCATGATACGACGCCGTTCATCTGAAGTTTTATACCCTTGGGAATACACCGCATTGAACAAAAAAACTTGCCAACTGTTTGGTGCAGAATTTTGGCAAATTGTGGCGCATTTCTATAAAATTCCACAATTGCAAACAATTTTGTTTGTGTTACGAATTATCCGCGGTCGATGCTCTTTCCATTTCTAAAGAAATTTCGCCGCTAGTCCACCAGGCGATAAAGTCGATTTTCGACATTTTCATAGTTTAATTGTAAATATCTCTAAATGGCAATATTTCAACACTGAAAAACTACCTATGTCATAAATTCTTACTGGCTTACGATCTTTCAGTTTCTGCATTCATATTCGTCAACAAATGACGTTCTATTTTTGTCAATTTATGAAATTTCGACAAACAATTGCGTATTTCTATGAAATTACACATTTGAAAAAAATTTCTTTTGTGTTACGAATTGTTCACGGCCTATGTATGCTTTTTCCATTTCTGAAGAAATTTCGCCGCTAGCTCATCAGGCAAAAAAGTCGATTTTCGACATTTTCATATTTTAATTGTAAATATCTCCAAATTGCAATGTTTCAAAACTGAAAAACTATGTCACGAATTCTTATTGGGTTACGACCTTTCAGATTCTGCATTCACATTCGTCAATAAATGACGCTCTATTTTTGTCAATTTATGAAATTTCGACAAACAATTGCGTACTTCTATCAAATTCCACGTTGACAAAAGTTCCTTTTGTGTTACAAATTATCAGCGGTCCGTGCTCTTTCCATTTCTGAAGAAATTACGCGTCTAGCACATCAGGTGAAAAAGTCGATTTTCGACATTTTTGGATTTTAGTTGTGAATATCTCAAAAATGCGAAATTAGCTATAGAAACGGACATTGGATCCATGCTCAGCGACCTTGACTCTACTTGACCACATATGTATGCCACATATCTTACTTCGGTGGCACGGACACACAGACACACAGACGCACACACATTGTCAATCGTATATATACACCTCGCCGCGCTGAGGCGCGGCGAAATAAGTAACACTAAAATTGTCAAAATTTAGGAATAATAATTTGTTCCACTGCTCCCAGGAACAATACGATAACACTAAGAATCTAGAATAGCTCCTGAACAAAACAATTTGGAGAACTCTCAAATTCTACCTAAATTATTTCGAGGTCAGCGAAAACAATCATTAATGCACAGTAATTAAGGAGCAAATCTCGCATTATTTTTGGAATAGCACCTCTTTCACGCTGGAATTCTTTTGATTTCACGTAGATTCTTGTTTGACTAACTTCTGATTACTGCATTCAGTCACTTCTAGAACAACTTTTAGTACAATTGCTCCTAAATTGTTAACAATAACAAGAACAATTTATCTAACAGCGAGTGGAGCAATAACAATGAAAAAATGTAGAAAATTATGCCGAGGAACAGAACAATTTAGAACAATGTGCTGCATCGACAACGGACAAGACTGCTTCCGACTTACGGGCGCGAAAGCGTCGATCTCATCGAAGAACAGAAGGGAGGGAGCCTTCTCTCTGGCCTTCTGGAACAGGTCCCGCACAGCCCGCTCCGTCTGGCCCAGCCACATGTCTGTCAGTTCGGACCCTGTAAGATGAGCGGAGGTTGAAGGCAAGCGTAGGTACGTAGAGGTGTCAACGAAACGTGAATTCAGCACCGTTGATGCACTGGAACCAGACGGGAGTGAGCTTCGACAGTTCCTCGACTACGGCGCGCACCAGAAGGGTCTTGCCCGTGCCCGGGGGCCCATACAGCAGTAGGCCTAAAGGAAAGGTAGGCGATCCCGTATAATGGCGTATAAATAACGCTGCAGTATAATGACGTAATGGCGACTGTTGATTACGAGGAGCTCTGGAGTGATCATAGAAACCAATTTAGTCCTACCTTCAGTATCAGTATCTGTGTTAGTTTACACTGAAGTTTCAGTATCAGTTTCAGTTTGCGTCAAAGTTTCTTTTGAGTTTCAGTTTCAGCATAACTAAGCTTCAGCATTGCCACGCTCGTGGATGTACATAGACCTGGCATGCAGTTTTGCCTACACGCGTTGAAGAGCTGTTGATTTGGGAATTTTGACAGAAACCTTAAAAATATCTAAAAAATCGTTAACTATGAAAATCTAGAACTAGTTGACTGGAGTAATCCATGTTGCGAAGATGTGTCGTTGGCATTCATAGTCATTTGTGGAAGATGGCCGTTTCGACACTGAGTAACAGGCGAAATATTTCCCAACCGGTTTCGGGCGCTAAACAGACTTCTCTTAACGGAATTATTAGTGTACCGAAACCTATTCAAGGAACTCAAGATCGTCTCTCTATGACGGAAGACGAGCGAGTTAGATAAGTTTTGCGTTTTAAACTTTTGGGTTACTGTAGCTCCCGAAATTCAAACTTTTGACTTTCGACCAATAGAAGAACAAATGATCAGTGAGTCGAGAGCTATCCAACCAACCCAAGATCGTCTCCGTACGACACACGCTGAGCGAGTTAGAGCGATTTCTGCGTTAAAAACGCGAGAATGTCGCTTTTCGTGTTGCGTGTTTGCGTAATTAAGAAACTTTTTTATGCCAAACGAAAGCGCACGTCGAGACCTTTCAGTTGACCTATCGCACGCCGCTCTACGACGTAAGACGAGCGAGTAATAGCCGTTTTCAGTTTGAACCTTCGGGTTACTGTAGTGCGCGCAATTCAAACTTTTGAATTTCGAAGTCTCTTAGCAACATTACCAGTAAGTCGAGAGCTATTCATAAAGCCCAAGATCGCCTTCCTACGACTTTCCAACGCTGAGATCTAAGAGCGTAACGCACGAACGAACGAACGAACGAACGCACGATAAGCTCTCGTAGGGGTTCGCCCGGCTGAGGCCGGGCGAAATAACGCAAGAACGGCTTTCGTTGTTTGCACCACTTTTGCGTAGCAATGGAATGAAATTGGATGTTGTTGTTGTTGTTGTTGGAGTTGGAGTTTTTAAAGTAGACATCTCACGCACAGCGAACTCGCCGTAAAACTGCCGCATATCAATCATGCTTCTGCTGATGGCGCCCTTCTTCTCCACGGCGATAGCCCTCAGAAGGAGGAGGAGCAGCCGCGACCGATTTTGCGTTTTGTGCCCGTAATGGCGCGTGGGTTGAGACTTGAGGTACAGTAGAGTGCTGAATTTTAGCATCCGAGATGTGAAGACATTAGACTATCATGTGTGCAAGTATGACTTCGTTAGCTTTTACACAGCGCGCTGTGCAGGATTGTAAAGCATGTGCAGTACTGAGGCATGGGATATTTCAACAGGAAGCATAAATAGTGTTGCATTGTTGCAGATCTACACTGGCAACTGGGAACCGCCGCTGTCAGAGGAGAACCTCGACGAATTGGCGCAAGGCACCAACGGCTTCTGCGGCGCCGACATCAGGGTAGGTAAATCGGCAGGCTACTATGTATGTACAGGTCTGTTTTTATTTTAAAATGACTGGTCGGGAACTCAAATAACTTCTGCACCGGTGCATCGATTTTGATGTCAACAAGCAAGGTCTATATGTATGTAGGTAGGAAAGTTCGTGTTACATTTTTACGGAAATTGGCCACTCGTAGCGACTACGCGACCGTTTGAAAGAATGTCTACTTTTCAATAGGAGCCGCTTTTCTTGACCGAAAAGGAAGACCTCCTCCTGGAGGACGAGGATCTGCAGCAGCAGGTCCTCCTCTTCAGCAAGGAAGAACAGCTCCTATTGAAAAATAGACCTTCTTTCAAGCGGTCGCGTAGCCGCTACGACTGGCCAATTTCCGTAAAAATTTAACACGAGCTTTCCTACACATGGAACTTAAGTTTGTTCAAGTTTCATTAAAGTCGATCAACCGGTGCAGAAGTTATTCGAGTTCCCGACTAGTCACGTTAAAACAAGCAGTTCTAACAAGCTGTGTGTGTAAAAAGTTCAACCTATACTTTGTGTCTGTCAAATTTTGGTGAACAGTATAGTGAACTTTGTACACATCGTTAGCCGCATCTGGAGAAAGTGTCTTGAGAATGTGTACATTAATGCGCAGTGCAGCTATTCACACGATACGGTTGTCTGTACAGCTGATCTAAAGCTCAGTGATATCGCCGCGTTCGCTATATGTTATCGGCATGATACGACGCCGTTTATCTGATGCTTCCTACCTGCGTGAAAACGTCACATCCAACAAAAAACTTGCCAAAAGTTTTGTGCGAGCGAAATCCTGTGTTCAGCGTACGCATTTGTGTTTCCGATTGCACATTCATCAATAAACAGCAGTTCTCGCCATCAGACAAAAATCTCGATTTTGACATTTTTTTAACATTGACATTTAATTCTAAATATCTCGAAATTGGAATTTATTAAAAATGCAACACTGTGTCACAAATTCTTATTGGCATACGGCCTTGCCACTTCTGCGTTCAAATTCGTCAAAAAACGACGTTCAATTTTGTTGATTTATGGAATTTTGAAAAATAATCACTTATTTCTATTAAATTCCATACTTGCAAAAAATTTCTATTGTGTTACAAATTGTCCACGGCCTATGCTCTTTTCATTTCTGAAGAAATTTCGTCGCTAGCTCATCAGGCGAAAAAGTCGATTTTCGATATTTTCCTATTTTAATTGTAAATATCTCCAAATTGCAATTTTTCAAAACTGAAAAACTATGTCACAAATTCTTATTGGCTTGCGACCTTTCAATTTCTGCATTCACATTCGTCAATAAATGACGTTCTATTTTTGTCAATTTATGAAATTTCGACAAACAATTGCGTATTTCTATCAAATTTCACATTGACAAAAAATTTCTTTCGTGTTACAAATTATCGGCAGTCCGTGCTCTTTCCATTTCAGAAGAAATTTCGCGGCTAGCTCATCTGGTGAAAAAGTCGATTTTCGACATTTTTGAATTTTAATTGTGAATATCTCGAAAATGCGAAATTAGCAACAGAAACGGACATCGGATCCGTACTCAGCGACCTTGACTCTACTTGACCACATATGTCACATATCTTACTTCGGTGCCACGGACGGACGGACACACACACAGACAGACAGACAGACAGACAGACATTGTCATCCGTATATATACACCATATAAAAGTTGAGTTGGTTTATTAATGCAGAGTGGTTTGTGAGTGTTCTAAAGTGAAAGAGTAAAAGAGTGGATACTTCTGTAAAGTATTTTGGAGCCTTTCCGATAGACGCGCGCGCGCCCAGAGTCCACCATTCATGCGCTACTTCTAACACGCTCCTTTCTGAGGGGTTTTTGCAGGGTAACATTGGGATCGCCCGAGATTATTTTTTAGCAGACAAAATTGTTCGTAAGACAAGGGTAAAAAAACAAAACTATTTCTTTAGGAATGAGTTTCAACAACTGCCTCAACGTAAGGTTTTAAACGGTCGAACGAATGGCGCTCTACAACGCAAGACGAGCGAGTTAGAGTCCTTATAGTGCTGAAAACGCAGCAAATGTCGATTTCCCTGGTGCGCATTTCACTAATTGAAAAAGTTTATGCAGTCGCATTAAAGAGCACGTTGAGACCTTTCAAATGACGTGTCGATTGTCGCTCTACGACGTAAGACGGGCGAGTTAGAGCCGCTTTACATTTTGGATCTTCGGATTACTGTAACACGCGTAATTCAAGTTTTTGAGTCGCAACTCCTCTTAGCGCATTATCAGTGAGTCGAGACCTACAGAATGAACCCAAGATCGTATCTCTACGACGTTCCTACGAAAATTTCAATTTCCTCTATGTGATTTACCAATTGAATTAAAAAATTATCGTGTCATGAAAAAGCACGTCGCGACCTTTTAAGCGAGCTATCGCACGCCTCTCTACGACGCAAGACGAGCGAGTTAGGGCCGATTTGCTGTTTGAATCTTTGAGTTACTGTAGCTCGCCAAATTCAAACTTTTGAATCTTGACTTCTCTTAACGGAATGATCAGTGTGCCAAAACCTATTCAACGAGCTCAAGATCTCTCTCTACAACTGAAGACGAGCGAGTTAGAGAAGTTTTGCGTTTTTAACCTTTGGGTTACTGCAGCCCGCGATCGACTTCTCTTAACGGAATGATCAGTGTGCCGAAACCTATTCAACGAACTCAAGATCGTCTCTCTACGACGGAAGACGAGTGAGCTAGAGAAGTTCTGCGTTCTGAACCTTTGGGTTACTGTAGATTTTAATTCTAAATATCTCAAAATTGAAATTTTTCTAGCACCGACTGGTCGATGGCTGAATCGCATGCCCACCCTTACAATCGTCGTTGTATATTTCCGACGTCATTACATAGGCGGGGGGGGGGGGTCCCAAACAGTCAAGACTACGCTCCTCACCATTCCAGAATTCGTCCGACTGAGAGTCGAAGAACCCGTCATCATCGGAAGCTGCAGCGGCCCTTGCGGCAACCGCATCAACCCTTGGCTTCTTCTTCTGCGGCGAAGTCATCTCTGCAAAGTTCAAACGGAAATACCCCAACTTCATAGCTGTCACATTGCGCTATAGTAGGGTAGGACCTTGTCTCATTAGTCATTCGATGCTAATTAGACAAGATTAGTAGACGGGGGCAGAGCCCCTCGGGGCACTCCTCCCCTCTTTCAGAAGAATTTTGGGAGTTGAATCATGCTGCCCATTGATCAACGAGATATGTCAGTGAGGCTTACTGGCCATTCTGATCGCAAAATCAATAGCAAATTCGGAATTGTGACCCTCCAATACCCCACATTTGACATACAACACACCTAGCTTCGGCTGAACTGACACAACCAGGTTTTCCACTTGAGGGCACGTACGGTGGCAAGCAAATTCTTCAAAAATGGTCCCACACATCTCAAAACGAAAAGACAACGCCAAATTCGTGATCAGCATCACCGAAAAGCCGGAGTCGAGTACTTACACGGTAGGTGCCTGGACAAATCCGGCAGCCAAATTTTGAATTCAAATTTCCCGCCAAAATACGCGTCGGAGGAAAAAAGTGTTTGGAACAAAAGCTATGCATCCTTCGATGCTCTATCACGTGAAAGTCGAATTGACACCGAAATATCTCAACTGACCCCACTTCGCACCGAAATACCGAAAATTTGTTGGAAAAATTGAAATTTCTCGAAAAAACAATTTCCGACTGCGACCTTTTCTCGTTTCCCGGAAAGACATTCATAAGTGCAAGAAACGCTCCAAACATCAGCGTAATTGATTCACACAGCAAGAAATGAGAAACGCAGAACTTTGAAATTTCGACCAAAAATCGGTTTTTTCAACTTTTCACGGAAAATTTGGTCATTTAGAGAGAAACGACCTACTACAATGTTGTAGAGCTCGCTGAGCTCTATCGATTGGTCTCTGGCCCATCTCGACACGAGCACCCTATCAAAAGTTACACCGGCCAGAAGTTTCACCCGGAAACCCAGGACCCTACTTTGGGGTGAATTTCCCGGCCGATCCCATGTCTAAGCCCACTATACAAACCGATTCTGGAAAGAGCTATCCAAGTTCTTCAAGTGGGACAAACAACTTCCGGTTCACCTGAAAAACAAAAAAATCACGAGTGGCAAACCAAACCCTACTTTTGGGTCGAAAAACCCGGTTTTTGGTACCCGGCCCGGGCAGGCCCGGACCCAGCCCGACGGAGCCCCTACCATCGGATAGTCCAATGTCTTTCACATATTTGGCCCAAAGGTCGTCTCGCTCCGTTCTGCCAGAACACTATTCTAAGCATCCAAAGTTCGTCGGAGGCCGAAAAACCGGGTTTTTGGCAACTTGCCAAAAATCGGGTAACGCACGGAAGTCGAGGCCTTCGATCCACCCTGCGCTATCCCGAGACCTATCGAATAAAAAAAAATTCGTCCCGATCGGCCAACTCTAGGCCGACTTGTGAGCGTTTGAATTTACACAGAATCCGCACCATCACTATAGCACTCCTCCCTTTTGGAGGGGAGGAGTGCCAAAAACAAGCTTAGAGTAAAAACTGGGTACCCGATGATGGTTGATTGGCATTGTATAGTGTGTCGTGCATTTGAAGAGTATATTCCATAGAGTGTCAGAATAGTAAGTTGAGCATTTCTTTGGGGAGTATCGCCGCAGTTACCTCGAGTTTCCAGAGAAAGTTTGTGCTATTGTTGGGCAACCGATGCCTGTAAGGCGCATTGGTGGGTACTGATCCATAAATGGATCAGGAATGTTCGCCGCAGGTTCACTTTGGAATAAAGAGGGTCTAAATGGGACGACGCCCTTTTCTTTTGGGTCACAAATGCGGACCGTTACGGTACCGTTGCTGTAGATTGCAGAACCGCACAGTGAACAGAATTGCCGCGTTTCGTCTTCGATTGAATAGGTGGCAAAAACGTACGTTGCCAGACACATCCATGGAAAAATATTGCTAAGTTTTTGCCATTTGACCGAAATCTGCCATGCTTGAAAAAAAAACCTTGAAAATATCCCTAATTTTGTGAATTCTAAAATCTGAAACTGCTGTATAATTACTTGACATACTACGCCCGATTCATCCACGCAACGATATTTTGAATTTTAAGTTGTTTAAAATTGTCGAAATTTGGCGCTTTTGAAACAAGGGAAACGTGCAGGAGAACCTGCAGTGAAGCACTCCGACCAGAACGGGAGAAAGCAGACCGCCACTCACTTATCATGAGAAATAAGGCCGATTTCCGCCCAAAGATTCTCCACAAATTCCGCCGGCGCGCGAGTTTCAGAGTACGCATATTCCCTCCACCTACAAGGACCGGCGCGCAGCAGAACTCCACTGAAATCCTGTAGACCAGGCCGAATTGAGCCCAAAATGCGCCATTTCGCTTCGATTCAACCAGTAGCCGGCAGCTAATATTCGGGGCTGCGCCAATCGCCGACTCGCCTTACCATTTTGGATGGGAAGAATTGACAATTCATGCGCAAATGCTCACTTCACCACGCCGTCTTTCCGCACTGCATTTCCTTCAATTCAGAAGTTTGAATGGGCGCGCAAATTTAAGCTACAACATAGTTTGAGGAGAGTACGGTAGAAGTTGCATTCAAATTTGAATTTCGGCATTAGGAAAGTGGCTGTTTGAAGGCAAAATCGACACAATATGGAGAAACCAATAGCGAATTCGCGTTCCTCGCCGCGAAATACCCTAGAATCGACATTACAAACGTACAATCACCTCACATCGAGGTTCCTCAACGTAGGGCTTCGGTAGGTCGAAAATCGGCAAAAACTCGCGAATTTTGATCCGAAACGCGAAAACAATGCTAGATTCGGCATCAGCGACCTCGAAAGCACCGGGATCGACTCCAACATTGATTTTGACCGCCCGGGTGGAAATTCGAATTTTGGACGCGGCCGGGGTACGGTAGCCGAAAAAATATTTTTGAAAATTGATTCCGGATCAGTTTTCAACGGGGAATCGCGTGGTGCAGTCCATTCGGCCGTAAATCAGCGCAATCGAGCGCTAAAACGGCCGAAAGTCGAAAATTGGAATTTTCGACCCCCGACGGAGCCTTTTTGGTACCGCAGAACTCAAGATTTCCTCGGCGGATTTCAGAGATTTTGGTCTTAAACGAAAGAGAACATGATAATCTTGCCGATTGGAGATATCTGGCCCGATCCAACAACTCCCTGATTTACTAGGATTTTTTAAAAGCAAATTTTTCTCAAAAAACCACTTTCGGCTACCGTAACCCGAGAACGCGTCGGCCGATTGGCTCGGGATTTTTTTTCCGCAGAAGCTCTCGTAGAGGGCTATAACATATCCAAAGGGCGTCAAAATCGACCGACTATTCCAGAAATTCCAGCTGGGTGAACACCCTCCCAGTAAGTAAATTTTTGAATTTTTGAATTTTTCTCGAAATTTTCCCACCACGCGAAAAAAATGAAGGTCCGTCCACACCTACTATCCCTCGAGAGCTATCGATTAAAAAAAACCCCGTCCAAATCGGATGAACCACGCGCGAGAAATCTTGGGGCAAAAGTTTTGATCGGGAGCAGCTCCACTATAGCACTCCGCCCCTTTTGGGGTCGGAGTGCTAAAAACCTTGAAAATATCCCTAATTTCGTTAATTATAAAATCTGAAACTATTTGATAAATACTTGGTAGACTATGCTCGATACATCCGTGCAAAGAAATTTTGAAATTCGTGATCAGCATCACCGAAAAGCCGGAGTCGAGTACTTACACGGTAGGTGCCTGGACAAATCCGGCAGCCAAATTTTGAATTCAAATTTCCCGCCAAAATACGCGTCGGAGGAAAAAAGTGTTTGGAACAAAAGCTATGCATCCTTCGATGCTCTATCACGTGAAAGTCGAATTGACACCGAAATATCTCAACTGACCCCACTTCGCACCGAAACACCGAAAATTTGTTGGAAAAATTGAAATTTCTCGAAAAAACAATTTCCGACTGCGACCTTTTCTCGTTTCCCGGAAAGACATTCATAAGTGCAAGAAACGCTCCAAACATCAGCGTAATTGATTCACACAGCAAGAAATGAGAAACGCAGAACTTTGAAATTTCGACCAAAAATCGGTTTTTTCAACTTTTCACGGAAAATTTGGTCATTTAGAGAGAAACGACCTACTACAATGTTGTAGAGCTCGCTGAGCTCTATCGATTGGTCTCTGGCCCATCTCGACACGAGCACCCTATCAAGAGTTACACCGGCCAGAAGTTTCACCCGGAAACCCAGGACCCTACTTTGGGGTGAATTTCCCGGCGGATCCCATGTCTAAGCCCACTATACAAACCGATTCTGGAAAGAGCTATCCAAGTTCTTCAAGTGGGACAAACAACTTCCGGTTCACCTGAAAAACAAAAAAATCACGAGTGGCAAACCAAACCCTACTTTTGGGTCGAAAAACCCGGTTTTTGGTACCCGGCCCGGGCAGGCCCGGACCCAGCCCGACGGAGCCCCTACCATCGGATAGTCCAATGTCTTTCACATATTTGGCCCAAAGGTCGTCTCGCTCCGTTCTGCCAGAACACTATTCTAAGCATCCAAAGTTCGTCGGAGGCCGAAAAACCGGGTTTTTGGCAACTTGCCAAAAATCGGGTAACGCACGGAAGTCGAGGCCTTCGATCCACCCTGCGCTATCCCGAGACCTATCGAATAAAAAAAAATTCGTCCCGATCGGCCAACTCTAGGCCGACTTGTGAGCGTTTGAATTTACACAGAATCCGCACCATCACTATAGCACTCCTCCCTTTTGGAGGGGAGGAGTGCCAAAAATACATACACATAAGCGAACTATATAGCAAGAAAGTAGAAGGGGAGCGAAAGGCTCAATCGAAGAAGCCAAAAGCAAGAATGCTTCGTTCGCTGGTCGCCCTGTTGCTGCTTCTCCAAGCGGCCGGCGCCAGTCGACAGCAGCAACAGCCCCACTACACCCACAGCTGCTTCGTGGGCGAGGACGTGTCGCCGAAGGACTACCGCTTGGAGCGCTGCCGTGGAACAGCGCCCTTGTGCGCCTTCAGAAGGTCGTCGACCGGATCGACTCAAGTCGCCTGCGGCTCGGCCGGGCGCTGCGGCGGTCATCAACACGTCGACTGGGAGTGTTGTCGAAACGAGGACAAAGGCGACGCCTGCAACGACCCCACTGGACCGCTTCTCGTCGGCGACAGAGAAACGCCCGTTGGAAGGGTGTGTGCAGCGCCCGCTACATGCGTCTCCTCTCGACGTACTCGCCACTAATCAATCGTTCAATATTCAGAGGCGGAGGAAGAGAAGCAGCGGCGGGCGCTCCACCGCAGAGTTGATCTCCTGGATCACGGTGTCGACGCTGGTGTTCTTCCAGCTCGTCGCCCTCGTCGTCTTCATCGTCTGTTGGTGCCGACGGCGGGGCGCCGCGCGCGAACTCCGGCAGGCCCACGAGGCGAAGCGAGCCCTGGGCAAACTGGTCCAGGAGGCCGAGGACAAAAAGAAGGCGCAGCTCGCCCGGTGCGACGCCGCCACCAAGGTTCGCCTGCGCCCAACAGCCTACCGTAGTAGTATTGGATCCAAAGAAGGTCGCGATCTTCAGCTACTGGAGGAGATGGACGGCGAGATGCGTCGCATCCGCTCCTACAACCTGATCAAGACGGGGGCCCTGTGCAGTCACTACTACGAGCAGCGCATCAAGATCGAGGAGACGGCCAATCGACTGGGCCTCCTGGGCGGCAAGGCCGACGGCGACGTCGTCGACCACCATCACGAGGAGAAGGAGGACGAGACGCAGATGGCCACCAAGTTCGCCCAAGCGCTCACCGACGACGAAGACGACTGACCGACCGACACTCTACCACACGACGACTGAAGAGAAGGAAAAGAATAAGTAGGAGGCGATCCATACCTCCGTTGCGGTTGCTGTGCGTCTGTGTGACCGGCCGTCCAAAAACCGAACGATGCCGCTGATAGACCAGGTTCCACGGAAGCTCCTCTGGCAACACCAATTCGGACAGAAACAATCGTGAAACGTATGTAAGTCCGCGTTCAACGACTACGCCAATAGCAAAATATGTAGCTTTACTGTAGAATACCGTACTAAGCGGAACCACACACAGACACAAAGGTTTATTCTGAAACTGAAAAGTAAGTGTAACGCAAACCCGACCCATAATCAACGGTATAACTGTTACGACCCTCGCCATACCGTATCCGCGTAAGTGCCAGCGAGTGGGACGATACGCGACCTTCAAACATGGCGCACTTTGCTCAATAACAGCATCACTAGCACAAACAATTACCCTGCCTGCTCCCAACATTTACCATAGGACTGCCAAGAAAACATGTCAGACAGAACAAACACTGAATGAATGACTGCGCCAACCTTGGACGGAATTATGAGGGAATGTTAGAGTGCCACCTAGTAGTGTTAGTGAATTCGCACACAGCAGTTTCGGAGTCGATTTACGTCACGCGTATAGTGGTCGTCTATTACATTCCCTTGTTGATCTCGGCCGAGTAGTACTCTAGGGGGTTGTCGAGGGCGGGGGAGTGTCCCATCAGCAGGTTGGTCTGCAGCTCCTCGCGGAAGTACTCGATCGTCTTCTTCAGACCCTCCATCATCGGCACCTCAACGAGACACACACACAACACTGACAGTCTCGCACTTGCTGCAGCTCGGCAGGAAAGGCAGCTGGGAGCGAAACAACTGCAGCCGATATTCGCAGAGCGCTCAGAAGCGATGGCGAAACGATAGCGCAGCGCGCAAAAGTCGACCAACCCTAGGCTTCCACTTGAGCATCTCCCAGGCGCGCGTGATGTCGGGCCGTCGCTGCCGCGGGTCGTCCGTCTGCTCCTCCGTGTGCGCGATCTCGCTGCTGCTTCCTGAATGGCATCCCACTTCTCTTCTTCTTCGATCATTATCAATACACAGATGCGTTAGGAGTACGGTAGTGATTATTCCCTCTACGGAAGGAGTAAAATTCAATTACGTAGGTCGGATTGAATCGATTTTTCTAATGGTAGCACCTGTGAGCTGCCTGATGAGGCTGGCGAACTCGCTGATCTTGTACTCCTCGGGATTGCCCAGGTTGACGGGCACAGTCACGTTGCTCTCCATCAGCTCCACCAGACCCTCCACCAGATCAGACACGTACTGGAAGGAGCGCGTCTGCTCCCCGTCCCCGTATACCTGCCAGAGTCCTTTCTTTGGCTTCTTCTTCATTCGTGCGAGTAAGCCAGACGAAGCACCGTCGACCCACCCACCTGTATGGGCTGGTTCTGCAGGGCGGCCAGAATGAAGTTGCTGACGACGCGTCCGTCGTTCATGTGCATCCTGGGGCCGAAGGTGTTGAAGATGCGCGCGATGCGGATGTCCAAGCGCTCCTGCACGGAACATGCATCACCAGGGAAGTATATTCTTTCAATTCAGACGAAGTGCGGCGTCAAGGGGAAGTACGGCGTCAAACCTGCTTCTCGTAGGCGACCATCAGAGCCTCCGCGACCCGCTTGCCTTCGTCGTAGCATGAGCGCGGCCCCGTCGGATTGACGTAGCCCCAGTAGGTTTCCGGTTGAGGGTGCACCTTAGGGAAGAGAAGAAGCTGACCAAACAGTAATCATCTAGAGACGGTATGCTGTTCGTTCTTTACGAATCTTTATTCTTTACGAAGCCAGCCACCTGTGGGTCTCCATACACCTCAGAGGTGCTGGCCAGCAGAATCTTGGCCTTCGTACGTCTGGCCAGTCCCAACATATTGATGGTTCCCAGGGTGTTGGTCTTGATCGTCTTCACCGAGTTGTACATGTAGTGGGGAGGCGAGGCCGGCGACGCCAGGTGGTAGATCTGATCCACTGAGAAACACAAGCACAAGGGGAGAAGCGTCGTTGACCGGAGTGAATGTCTACCCCCTTACTACACAACTCCACTAGCAGATATACGGCATAGCAACTCACCCTCGATGAAGAAGGGATTGACGATGTCGTGGTGGACGAGCTCGAAGTTGGGATGGCCCACCCACTGGCGCAGGTTGTTGCGACGCCCTGTGAAGTGGTTGTCCAACGCTACCACCTGCGAGCGCAAGCGAACTTCTCGACGAGCACAAAAGGCACAAGACGACAACGAAACCACCTCGTGGCCATCGAGCATCAAGTAGTCGACCAAATGGGAGCCGACGAAGCCGCTGCCGCCAGTCACCTGAAGTTGACGTAGGTTTCACCAAAAGTAAAGGCAGACAAAAATGAGTGGTGTTCTCATCACCAGAATTCTCTTTCGATCACGGTAGTTCCGGAAACGCACAGGAGGGTACGACTTCAGTTTGCTGCAAATAGAAAGCCAAGTCGGATACCTGTTTGAAAATGAGATTACGGTATCTGGTTCTTGTCCAATGAACGAGCAGGAGCACACGCCACGCCCACCGGACAAATCAGGCCTACCCTATCTATGCACCATCAGAACGGCGTCACGCGGACCAATCAAGGAGGCGCGTCGCCAAAGTCAGATAAGATTGACAATGTGGTTACTGATAACACACCGCACAAATAGCGTCATAGTCACAAGTAGTAGTGTCTAGTGAAACAGTTCAAGCGGTGATTTCATCCTCTTAGCTCTACAAAGTGGCCTGTCATTTATGGCCGAACAGACGAAACAGCAGATTTGGGCTCGCTGCGCGGCTTGCTCGTTCGAGGCCAAGTCCCACGAAGACCTCTTGGCCCATGTTCGCCTGGACCACGTCAAGTTCGCGCCCTACCAATGCTTCCAGTGCTCCGCAGTTGGTCTGCCGACGGAGACGGCTCTGCGCGACCACTGCCGCCGGTTCCACAAGAGGCGAATGCAGAACAAGGTCCGAGTTTTGAATTTGAATGAATTCTCCGTTTGTTCTATGAACCCAGCAGCTAGCATTTGTTGTGGTAGAGCAGCGCTTCCTTTACAGGGGACCTTCATAGTCGACGAAGAGAAAGAGAAAGAGACGGACGCCATCATGGCTGCGGCAAAGTTCGGCTACAACACAACTGCTACTTTGGACGGCGAGGTACTTGAGGGATTCGAATCTCAAACACACATAACTCGCAGTGTCTTACAGTTGCAAGCCGCCGCAAGTTCGCCGAACGAGGTCGCCATCGAAAGTGGCTCAAAGGAGCAATCTGAGATATCAATCATTGTAAGCAATTGTGTATGTCAGTCTGCTCGAAGCGTCCTAGTTCCAAAGCTCCATTCGAACTCAGGATCAGGGCTGCTTGAGAAGGAACCTTGACGCAACACCAGTCGAGGAGGAGGAGAAGTCTGACAAGTGCCAGCTGTGCGGCGAAGAGAGCCTGTCGAAGGACGAGGATAAGTCAAAGCACGTGCTGAACGACCACCTGCAGTTGAAACGTTTCTGTTGCACGGCCGCCAACTGCACCTTCAACACGGACGCTGCAGTGACTGTTCAAAACCACATTCTCGTGGTCCACAAAGGCGCCAACCGGGTCCACCTCTCCAGCTCGGAAAAATTCCACGCGGAGAGATATTCGACAATGTTTGGGCTGTGCTTCGGAGACGAGATGAACAAGGTCGGTAACCCTCTGAATGTGGCAGTGGTCGGCCTCAGCGAGTCGTGCAACGCTCAATACCGATTGCAGCAGCCCGCATCCAGTTCGCACCTTCTGACTATTCGCTGCCAGGAGTGCGGCAGGGATGTTCCGGCGGACGAAGAGCGCCAGCGCGACCACGTCGTTCAAGCGCATCGAGCTCATCGGGTGCTGCTCTGTCCTCTCGACCACTGCAGCTACGGGGGCAACTGCCGCGAGGAAATCCGACAGCACATCGCTGTGAAACACCCTCGCTCGGATGACAGCCACCTGGCCGTCAGCCCAATTCAAGTGGTGCCCAAGGAGAGCTTCGCCCAGACGTTCGCCAGTTGCTTTGGCGTCTGGCCGGCTGGGTGCACGCACAGACCGGCGATCGAAGGCGCCACCACCGTCAGGCGTTCCAGACGAAAGACGCAACCTCGGGCCATCGAGGTGTGATATAGAAGTGACAGTGCACTGCAACGAGCTTCCATGAGCACTGTATTCCGCTTTAGATGACAACTCCCAGTCATGACACTCCTATGGGACCCGGAAGTGCCAGCCCTCACGAGACACCAGAGGTCGGCCCACCGTCGATAAAGAGAAATCGGAACAGCGCGACACTGGCTTCGGGCTCACTAGAAAACGTTGCTCTGTCAGAAGTCGAGGGCCACAAAGATACTCCCGAGTCGGTGAGATTCACTGCAACGCCTAGAGTTCTTCGCAGCCAACAGAAGCAGCAGCGAGTCAGTCGTCAAGTGAAGTGATGAAAGTGTTTTGGCAATAACTCTAATACTGTATTACGAGTAGGTATATGTACCCGTTCGTACCTCGTTTTCAACGACGCTTTGAGCTCGGTAAGTTCGCTCTTCAGCCGTTCCACCTGGCTTGAAAGACGACGAATCACTTCTTCAGTCCACCTGTAAATCGCAAGCGGTCGTTTGGAAAGCAAACACCAACGTGTGAAGATGGCACCGTACTCGTAGTCATGCGTGAAGGCACTCTTTGGAGGCATTTCCTTGGTATCGGATTGGGTGTGAGCAACTTCTTCCGTATCCAAAGATTTCTCCACTTTGTCACCGCCGGAGGCGGCACCCGCAAACGACAGGACGAGGCCGATGAGCATTACTCGGCCCCAGCAACGTTGCGGTTCCATCGTCCTCTCTTTCTCCTACGTCCTATCTATCTCTTCACGAGCAAATCGGTTGCGCTTGCAGCTGGTCGTCTTTCCAAAAGATAGGACTCGAAGTCAGATCTGGGAGATAGGACAGCGACACTCCCCACGGCCACGCAGCACAGTCGGCTGTCGGCGTCGGCTGATCGCATCCTATGTCGCCCTTTGACTTGCCACGGTTTGTCCGTCGGCACCGCACACGGCGACGTCAGCGCTCGCATTTCTCAGGTTGAACGGTCGGGCCGCCGTTATGCTTGAGACAGGCGACCGACAGCTACCGTAACCGAAAGTTATAACGTATCCACCCACCGAGATGTGACGAAAGAAGTGCGTTTCTTCTATTTGGTAGCTCCGGTATCGAATAACATTGACTGTTTTATGCCATGTGTGGTCTCGATGAGACCGGCAATTTTTCCACATGTCACATAATACGGCTGTAGC
Organism: Linhomoeus sp. GSCO2_2; assembly: GCA_030248115.1. Classification (NCBI taxonomy): domain Eukaryota; kingdom Metazoa; phylum Nematoda; class Chromadorea; order Monhysterida; family Linhomoeidae; genus Linhomoeus; species Linhomoeus sp. GSCO2_2. Next base: position 52,856 of record JASAMZ010011031.1, read on the forward strand.
CTTTGTCAGTTGGAATTGCCTCGACCACTTGAGAGTCGAGTCTGGTGCGGGAGTCGGGCGCAGACATGAGCTATGATGGCGGCGTCCGCGAAGGCTTCCTCTGCCCCATTTGTCTGAAGGACTTCAGTGACGTCGGCCGATTGGAGGAGCACTTCAACTCGCCCAACGCACACCCCAACGTCGCCGGCCAGCAGGCGGACGACTTGATCTTCCAAGTGAAAGGCCTATTCGGCAAGGCGAAGCAGCGACTGATCAGACCGATTGAGAACGTTTTGTCGGCGACAGAGACCGGTTCTGGCGCTGTTGGAGACGATGCAGACGAAGCCAGTGGTGGCTCGGAAGCAGTTCACGTTGCCTTGGCACCACAGGAGCTCGGTACTTGCCATTTTCCCACGCAACGATTGTGCTTCGTTTGGGTCGTCGTGTCTGACGACTGTTTTGCTGCCCGCAGGGTCGACGGCTTCCCACACGGAAGAATTTCGTAAAATCCGCGACACTCGAGTGGACGAGGCGGCGGTTGAGACGAACAAGTTGATCATTCGGCTTGACAAGCTGGTCAATCAGTGCCCAAAAGACCTCGCGCAGCGAAAAGGTACCCACTAAGAGCTAAGCTCAATGGCAATGCCCATGGGTTTGATGGCGTCTCGCTTATTCACAGAGTTCGAGAAGGAGGTCGTGAGCTGGACGCAGGACTCGAAGGTCTCCTTCTGCTACTGGTGCAAGTCTAAGTTCACTTTCACGCGCCGCAAGCACCACTGCCGCCTGTGTGGCCGCATCATGTGCCGCAACTGTTCAAGGTTCATCAACTTCGCCGTCGCAAGTGGGTCTTTCACGTAGCTGTCCGTACTTACACTTCCAACCACCGCGTGCCGTGATCGGGTACGTCTGCTGCTATCGCTACAGGGCGCTTGACGAACTACGACGAGAGCCAGCAGCGGCAGGGTGAGGAGGACAGGGGTCTGTTCGCCTGGAGACGAGAGTCGCTGGGCGCCGACCCCGGTCAGATCAAGGACAAGGCGGAGAAGCTCTTCTCGAACACGCTGACGGCACTCAACAAGTTCAAGCGCAAGGCCACAACCGCCGACGGCGGCGCCGACGGCGGCAGCGACAACGCCAGTTCCTCTTCCTTCCAGAACCAGGTGACCTGAATGTTGTGTGTTCTTTGCTTACTGTAGACGGGGCTTTGGACCCATGAGCGTCGTCTTACCACAGGAAGGCGAGGACCAGTTGAGACTGTGCGCCGACTGTCAGCGGCTGTTGGCCAGACGGGACGAGCAGATGGAGAACCGGACGCAGCCGGCGCTCATTCTCCAGATCTACGACAGGCTCAAGGCGCTGATGGTGGAGGCCGGCTCCATCTACCCCTCCTACTGTCGAATGGCCGAGTCGTTGGGGTACGGTAATGCAATGCGTGTAGGTTGGGTGGGCATGGACAGAGAAGCGGCTTCGACTGTTTCTCTGTATCTGCTGTCGTCATCATCATTCAGGGCCGGAGAGTCGCTGTATGCGCTGCAGTCGGCTAAGGAGATGCGCCTCAAGTTGGTCAAGCTCCAGGAGCAGATTGACTTCGTTAGGTTTGTCACAGCAATGATACCAACTGCGAAGTGGCCTCTGAAGGCACGCATCCCAGCTCAGCCACTTCAGCAAGAAGATCCTACACTTCGAGAGCGAGGAGGTCGGCGGCGGTCGTCAGTTGGTGCTGCAGCGGAACATCCGCACCTACGCGGCCGCCTTCATCCAGGAGATGATCTTCTACGTGCCCAATCTGCCCAGCGAGGAGCAGTACGGCCAGCTGCAGCTCGACCACAAGCGACGAATGCAGGAGGCCATCGAGCGCGAGCGCAATCGGCAGCAACAGCGCGACGCCGCCGCCGCCCGACAGCGCCAGCAGCAACAGCAGACGCAGGGCAGTCGGGGACTGCGCTCCTCCGCCATGGTGGGTGTGGCCGCTGGCAACGGCGACGACTTGTAGGCTATGGTACCTAATAGCAGGTTGCAGAATGTGGGCCAAAGTGTGACGGTATTTACACGAGGATAAGATGTTCAGCAGGCGTCGGCGTCGTCGTCTTACGCTGAGGTGGACCGTCTTCGTCACGAGCAAGGGGCCGCCGGCTGGACGCCCACCGCCGTAGTCGCCGCCGACACCTTCCACTACAACCCATTCGACGAGGACGAGCAGGCAACCATTGACCCGCTGCAGGAGCAAGTGCTGCTGCTCAAAGGGTGGGCTTGATGGTAGCTCCTACCTTGGGCCTCCTTCATTCCATCTTCCACGAAAGGTACCCCCTTTCAGCTACCTGAAGCAGGCGGCCGAAAGCGGCCGTCTGGAGGAAGTGCACATCTTGGAACGAAACCTCAAGGAGATCGAGAAGGAGCTGGAGGATCGGAGATTGTCTTCGGCGAGATAGCTCTTATCAACCTACCCATTGCACTTTGCTCATTCTGCAGCGCTACGCCCGTTTAGTTCGGTTAGTTGTGATGCCCGTGGTGGCCTTAATAATCCGATTCGCAAGATATTGTAGTGTCTACACTGGGGCTGTGAAGTGTATGTCGAGTGGGCGATCACTTCTGCAAGAAGCAATTGGATCTGTAAACGATTCCATCAACGAAGGCCCAGTCAGTCGGGATGATTGTGTCGGGATTACATCAACTTTACAAAGGACTGTGTGGTGTCTATAGAGCGCAACTCGCACCGATTATCGTGCCAAACCAAGAAATCATACCAAACTCGTCGTCGACAAACCAGTAAAACAGTACGCACAAAACCGGAAAAGGTATCTACAAACTGCATGTCAACACAGCGACAGCCCTTAGCCCTTCCGAAGCCGCCGCGTACATTAATGTACGCCCGCCGCGTACATTAATGTACGCGGGTGACCGATACTAAGATTAGCCCCTATCGCAACGTAATCTTGGTATCGCCCGCCGGCGATACCAAGATTAGCAAGTGATACCCGTGACTCTTGGTATGTTAAGTCCAAACTGATGTGATACCAAGATAAGGGGGTCTCCCAGCCCGCTGGACCCCCCAGGCTTTAGGTCGTGCGTAATTTTGGTATCGTAACTTTTCAGTTCTGATACTGAATGAGGGTTGGTGTGTGAACTCGTTGGCATACCAAGAAACACCCGTTCGCAAGCCGTTCGTGTGATACCAAGCCAACAGGTGTACGTCAACAGGGCAAATGTAAACGCAGGGCACAAAGTTGGTATCGCAAGTGAGATCACTCGTATCCCTCCATGTGAAAGAAGGTGGCCATCACTTTCCGTAGCTACTAGACATCGATACTTGCTGCACCGTGCCAATGGGCGTTCTGTTCCCTCACTTTTGCACAGCATTTGGCCGGAAATGATTCACTGTGCAAATGTTAACATACCAAAAATGTGACTTGCGATACCATTTTGCGACATCCGATACCAACCTGGCGATGCAAACAATAATTTGTACATCATTATGTCGTTTCTGATACCAAGTTTCCACCACTAGTGTCTGGCAAAGCCCTCCTTACTTTTCTGATACCAAGTTAGTTGCTCCTGCAAATCTGCGGCGGCCACCACTTTACAATACCAAGTTCACACCCCACTTGGCATACCGAATGACTTACCAACACACATGCACTTGGTATCACAACTTTCTGGCCCCGTCGGTATCACAGCAGCTCCGTATTCTTGGTATCGTATCTGAAAAAGATAAAATACCAACCCTGTCGGTATTGAAACCGTTTTTGCTTGTGATACCATGCTTAAATCTACCGGCCACCGATCTAAGCATGGTATTACAACGTCAAATCGCTTCCGATACCAACAATATTCGAGGCGGCTTTGGAAGGGTTAGGACAACACAAACAGGGGGATGTGGCATGTGTAGCAAGCGAGATGATACACAAAGGCAATGGGACAGGATAGCGACCGGGACGGACGGTACTCGCAACTGTAATGTAGTCGATTTCTTACCTTAGGCGCCGGTTTAAAACATGCAGACAAAAAAAGCTTTCATAGTGGCGACGTGTGGGCAGAAATCGGGCAACTTGACCGCGGGTGTGAAAGTTACTTGCCAACAAACAAGGAGTTGAAAACTGGGAGCTCGGCCAAAACTCGGCAACCAGATAAGAGACGCCGCCTCCTAGAAGTAGCCGTCGCTGAATTCGCTGACGACGCCGTTGACGTGCGCCAAAGGTCGCTGCTCCTGCTTGGCCACCTGCCGAGTCAGTCGCTGCCGCTGCTTCTCCGGGACCACAGGCTGCGCTCTGGAAAGGTCACGAAGATTTCATGTCAAGGCAGTTCGACTCGTATAGACGATCGGACGCTGCCGACTCTACGTGTGCGCGCGCGCCTGTGTACGGTATAAGGATGTACCTCTCGTTGGCGTACTCCTTGGCCCACTTGGGCAGCATCTTGCGCAGCTCACTGCCCTCCAAGCCGAAGGCCTGGCCGAACAGTCGAGCGAAGAGGCGCTTGCGCTCTTCCTCCTCTTGCGGCGTCCCCTGGCCGGCGGCGGCGACTCTTCCTCCTCCCACGTGTCGTCGCAAGACGTGCTCGGTCAGCTTCTTGATCGAGAGTTGGCCGCAGAGGGCGCAGACGCGACCCGCCGCGCCCTGCCGACGGACGGCCGACGCCGACGGCACTGCGGGACGCACCACGGCCGAACTGCCACTGTAAAACATTCGCAACGAAGTCGGTAGTGGTCGATTAGGAGAGCCTATCCTAATTCATACCTCGCATTCGGCATATTATGGGTCTCCACGGTCGGCTCCATCTGCAGGCCGTTCTCGCGGTGGTCGCTGCCGTAGTAGGGAAGCGTGTCGTCGGCTGCCTCATTAGAAGCGGGCTGCTGAAGATGAAGCACTTGCTCTGCCGTTCCTTCCAATGGTCGGCATGGTGGCTCACCACGAACGAGCCGAATCGTCGCTTGCGAGACGCCTTCTTGGGTCCACTTTGCGGCACCTCTTCCTTCTTGTTGTTGTTCTTGTCCTGCAAGGCGGCGGGCGCCTTCTCTTTCTCCTCCTTGGCGCCCTCCACAGCGACGACCGACGACTTGATGTGGATTGTGGGCGGAGGAGGGGCCGCCTGGAAGGAAGCACACACCCATAAAATACACTGCTGACAGCTGTCATCAACCGGTCATTTCCAAAGCAGCCAATAATGGGATAGAGAAGCCTACTCACAGGGCCGACCGGCGACTTCTCGCAACCGTGCGGCGCAGTCGAGGCGAGCAGCGGTCGACCGTTGGCCTGCCGCAATGGCTGCGACGGAAGAGCGCGAGCGGGACCACTGGGGCCTCCAAGCTGCTGCTGACCGAGGCCCAACTTGATGCCGTCAAAGCCCTATACATGTAGGTGATGTGAGAAGGTGATCAATATATGAGACGTTCTCCCGAAAAATGTAGTAAAAGTGGCCAGGGGGGGGGGGTCAGAAGCCAGAGTCGCCACCCCATACGTCTGGTAGGCAGTTAAGTTTTTAACAGAACGCCACAAGTCCGGCCGCTCAATTCCTCCCCCAGCGGGACTAATGCCGATTTTCCTGACCCCTACACATTTGCGGCGCGCGAATTTTTTCAACTTCGGCGGCGAATAACTAAAGGTAGACAGCAGACCGGGGGCTCAAGTTTGGCACACCTTTAGTACCCGACAACCATTATCTGTTGCAGAAGCGAGATGTCTCAACGTTGAGCATAGCGCCGATACAGTAGCTCCGAAGAATATGTTTTTCAAAACGCTGTATCTCAAAAACGCTGGATCTGAGCGGCCCAATTCTTGGCTCATCTTGTAGAGCGATCGATTCTGTATTGGATTCCGTTGAGAATAGGGTGTCCCCAAGATAGCGGTTTTTCGAGAAAATTGCCATTTTAGAAAATCGGCACACTATCTTTTCTGACGTTTCCGTAATAACTCGAAAAAGAAGCACTAATTTAATTTTCGGTTGCCGCCAGTTAATGCGCATCAACATTCTCTACAATTTATGTCTTAACGATGTGTTTCGAATTCTGCACCGATTTCGAGAAATTTTACCTTTTTTGAAAATTTTTGAAAAATCGATCTGTGAATGCGTGCTGTGCGCTAGTTCAAGCACACGCGGCCATTTGGACCAGCCTCGTTGACTAACCTCTATAGGGCCTACCTTTTACAGGCAACAGCTTCTGGCCAATCCCTGCCGTTCGGGCTCGGCTAATGTGAGCCAGCGGACTTTCGCCATTGAAATCGTCCCAAAATCTTGGCGAAGTCCGCTGGCTCACATTAGCCGAGCCCGAACGGCAGGGATTGGCCAGAAGCTGTTGCCTGTAAAAGGTAGGCCCTATAGAGGTTAGTTAACGAAACTGGTCAAAATGACCGCGTGTGCTTGAACTAGCGCACAGCACGCATTCACAGATCGATTTTTCAAAAATTTCAAAAAAGGTAAAATTTCTCGAAATCGGTGCAGAATTCGAAACACATCGTTAAGACATAAATTGTAGAGAATGTTGATGCGCATTAACTGGCGGCAACCGAAAATTAAATTAGTGCTTCTTTTTCGAGTTATTACGGAAACGTCAGAAAAGATAGTGTGTCGATTTTCTAAAATGGCAATTTTCTCGAAAAACCGCTATCTTGGGGACACCCTATTCTCAACGGAACCCAATACAGAATCGATCGCTCTACAAGATGAGCCAAGAATTGGGCCGCTCAGATCCAGCGTTTTTGAGATACAGCGTTTTGAAAAACTTATTCTTCGGAGCTACTGTATCGACGCTATGCTCAACGTAGAGACATCTCGCTTCTGCAACAGATAATGGTTGTCGGGTACTAAAGGTGTGCCAAACTTGAGCCCCCGGTCTGCTGTCTACCTTTAGTTATTCGCCGCCGAAGTTGAAAAAATTCGCGCGCCGCAAATGTGTAGGGGTCAGGAAAATCGGCATAAGTCCCGCTGGGGGAGGAATTGAGCGGCCGGACTTGTGGCGTTCTGTTACAAACTTAACTACCTACCAGACGTATGGGGTGGCGACTCTGGCGGCTGACCCCCACTGGCCACTTTTACTACACTTTTCGGGAGAACGTCTCATATATGTACGCCAAAATAGATAACTCTTCACATGGTCACAGCGACAGCCTTAACCTAACACACACCTTACGCACGCACCGACACCGGTTTTGTCAATCACACCGTCACCAAAGGCACCAACGCGATTGTTATTCGCGACACGGGGAAGAAAGTGGGGGTCGCCCTGCGGTCGTCTGGAGCCTTGGAGATCCTTGCTGTGGAACGCCGACGAACCCACGCCACTGATGACGGCTTTCATCGACAACTGAAAGAACAACAAAGCATGCGGCGCGAGGCCAATTACCCTTTACAATATCAGTACCCCCGGCCCCCTCCTCTCCCCCCCCCCCCCCTCGACAGATCATCGGCAGTTGAGTAGCGAACCTGCAGAAGCGCCGCCACCTCGGCCTGCTTAGCGGAGTTGACATCCACCACATATTGAACGGCCTGAAGTGGGTGGCATCGTCCGAAGTGGGCGTGAACCCCGGTCTTGCCGGCGAAGTAGGAGGGGCACAAACTGCACTTGTAGGGCAGGTAGCGCACATGGACGGCCGACAGGTGCTCCTTCAGCAGCTTCTTGGACGCTGAAAACCGCAAGCGAAACAGCTCATTTTGACGACGGTCGAGACCGACTACTTCGCATAGCCAAGAAGAGGCGCATTGCGCAATCGACGCTACCTACCGAAAGGCTCGGAGCAGATGCGGCAGGCGACGGCCTCAGAAGAGCTGCTGTTGGCGACTTCTGATGGGGGCGGGGTCGAAGTGCCCACCGGCGGAGGCGCGATTCCGAACATACTTTCACTTTCACTTCTTCGATTGCTTGCCGTTTCAAGCCAATATCTCAATCGCGAAGTTCTACTTCTATTCACGCGAAAATCGACTGCTGACTAGGAACAGATTTTGAATATTTGAAAGAAGCGTAGCTTGGGTTTCTACAGTAATCGATTCAAAAATTTGATGTAATTGTAAGTACTGTACTTCGTTTGATTCAAATCTAGAGTACGGTAGTGTTGTTGGTATAATCACATGTACGTAGTTGTAGGTGAGTCGTGTCATCCTATATACTAAGCGGCATAGAGTCTGTTTGTTTGTTTGTTTGTCTGTTTGTCCGGCGATTTTCTCGCGACTCGGGCGACGGATCCTGGTGATCTATAGCTTAAACTGACCGTCGTGGACTGGAAGGATGCCATTTTGGGGTCTCGACTTTGGTCGATGCCTAAATTCCATAAAATTTCAACAATTTCAATTGTGAGGTGCACAATTCTGCTAAACCATGCTGATTCAAATGGCGGCCACAGCGGCAATGACGCGCGCGCTGTATGCCAACACGCAAAACATCAACTTAAAATCGTTGTGAGGGACATTTGCAGTGTCACCACTCACCAAAGAGTTGTCATTGTGACACTCCAAAGTGTATTCGCAGGCACTCCATGCACTGGCAAAACCACAATATCAAACTATTCTGGGTCTATTTCAAATGGCTTGAGATCTATTTGGAATGTCCAATTGGCTAAACCCAAACGTCTACAGGCTAACCTCAGGTCTCAATTGTGTATTTACAGGCATGGGAGCTGGTGCAATTCGCAACGCAGGCACTGGCAGGGGCACAGGTTGAATGACTTGAGATCTATCTGAAATGTCCTATGTGCTAAACCCAATTGTCTACTGGCTAAGCCGACATGTCGATTGTGTATTTGCAGGCACAGGAAATGGTGTGATCCTAAATGCAGACCCTGGCAGGGGCACAGCGTCAAATGACTTGAGCTCTAAGTTTAATGTCCTGCACTGCACTGAATTTGGTGATTGTATTGTATCCTTCATGCTCTGCAGATTGCCCATGTGCTGTTGACCATAGACGTTCTCCTACGGGCTAAAGGCACTAGTCTATATTACTAAGCGGCCTAGAGTCTGTCCGTCTGTTTGTTTGTTTGTTTGTTTGTGGATCTGTGTGCGCCATAACTCTAGCCACAGTTGACGGATCGCGATGGGCGATGGCTTAAACTGACCGTCCTGGCCTGTAGTTGTGCATGAAGGTTTGTTGACTTAAGTCGATGTCTAAATTCCAAAATATTTCGAAAATATCGACTGCGCCTGTACATTCTGAGCACAGAAGGCATCACACGCTGTCATTGGTGTTTGATTTCGCGCCAAAAGCGCGTTACAGTGTCACTATTCATGACAGAGTTGTCGTTGTGGGACTCCAAAGTGTATTCGCAGGCACTGCGTGCACTGGCAGGGGTGCAGCATCAAACTGCTTTGGAGCAATGCCAAATGTCTTTAGATCTAACTCAAATCTCCTGCGGGCTAAACCCAAATGTCTACGGGCTAAACCCAAGTATCTACTGTGTATTTACAGGCACGGGAGCTGGAGAGAGCCTAATTGTAGGCACTGGCACGGGCACAGTGTCAAATGGCTTGAAATCTATCTGTAATGTCCTATTGGCTATACCCCAAATGTCTACGGGCTAAACCCAAGTGTCTACTGTGTATTTGCAGGCACGGGAGCTGGTGCGAGCCTAATTGTAGGCACTGGCAGGGGCATAGTGTCAAATGGCTTGAAATCTATCTGCAATGCCCTATTGGCTATACCCAAATGTCTACGGGCTAAACCCAAGTGTCTACTGTGTATTTGCAGGCATGGGAGCTGGTGTGATCCTAAACGCAGGCACTGGCAGGGGCACAGGGTTGAACGACTTAAGATCTTACTGTAATGTCCTGTGGTGCACTGAATTCGATGACGCACTATTAACCATAGAGATTCTCCTACGGGCTAAAGGCTCTAGTCCTATATACTAAGCGGCAAGAGTCTGTCCGTCTGTCTGTTTGTTTGTCTGTCTGTAAACGCTCTAGCGCTCGCTACAGTTGACGGATCGTGATGATCAATAGCTTAAACTGACCGTCATAACATGTAGTTTTGCACCTCCTATTTTAGAACTTTGACCGATGACTAAATTCCACAATATTTCGCAAATATCGGCTGCGCCAGTACATTCTGGGCACAGAAGGCACCACACGCTGTGACTGACGTTTGATTTCGCGCCAGAAGCACTTTGCAGTGTCGCCATTCACTAAAGAGTTGTCGTTGTGAGACTCCAAAGTGTATTCGCAGGCACTGCATGCACTGGCAGGGGCACAGCATCAAACTGCTTTGGATCTATGTCAAATGGTTTTAGATCTATCTGAAATCTTCTACGGGCTAAACCCAAATGTCTATGGGCTAAACCCAACTATCTATTGTGTATTTACAGGCACGGGAGCTGATGCGAGCATAAATGCAGGCACCGGCAGGGGCACAGTGTCAAATGTCTTTAGATCTACCTGAAATCTCCTACGGGCTAAACCCAAATGTCTATGGGCTAAACCCAAGAATCTATTGTGTATTTACAGGCACGGGAGCTGGTGCGATTCTAAACATAGGCACTGGCAGGGGCACAGGGTCTAATTACTTGAGATCCAGCTATAGTGTCCTGCGGTCACTGAATTCGATGATTGCGTTACCTCCTTCATGCTCTGCAGATTACCCATATGCAATTGACCATTGAGATTCTCCTACGGGCTATGCACTCTAGTCCTATATACTAAGCGGCTAACGATGTCTGTTTGTCATTCATTTACGAAAAGACGCTCTGCTCACGCGACGCACTGCGCGGCTAACGATGTCTGTTTCTCATTCATTTACGAAAGACGCTCTGCTCACGCGACGCACTGCGGCTGAGGTGCCGTCACTAAAAGACGAACCAGTCATTGACTGTACAGACTTCAGAACGTTGTGGCGGACGATTCGTTGCGCTCTGTCGGTTTGAGAACTTGAGAATCAGATGGTGCGTAGGACAGAAGAGCTGTTTGTCATCAGCTACAGATGATCGAATGCTCTTTGGACTGCAGAACAGTGCCGGCTGATGATCCGTCATGCTCTATAGGCTTGAGACCATCAGAAGTCATTATAAATACTACAGAAACACCTACGGGCTTTCGCTGGTGAGTTGCAACTGGTCGCAGAATGGCAGGATTAGGCTCAATGCTCTTTGGACTGCAGAACAGTGCTGCCTGATGATCCGTCATGCTCTATAGGCTTGAGACCATCAGAAGTCATTATAAATACTACAGAAACACCTACAGGCTTTCGCTGGTGAGTTGCAACTGGTCGCAGAATGGCAGGATTAGGCTCTACAGCAGTGAACCTATACAGTAGCTGGTGGCTGGTGACCAATTGCAGCTGAGTCAAGCGATCATCGACAGTCATGGACCTACAGTATCACCTACGGGCTAAAGGCACTAGTCCATATTACTAAGCGGCAAGAGTCTGTCCGTCTGTCTGTTTGTTTGTTTGTCTGTAAACGCTCTAGCGCTCGCTACAGTTGACGGATCGCGATGATCCATAGCTCAAAATGATCGTCGGAACACGCGATTTTGCATCTTTGCTTTTAGAACTTTGACAGATGACTAAATTCCATAATATTTCGAAAATATCGACTGCAATAGTACATTCTGAGCACAGAAGACACCACACGCTGTGACTGACGTTTGATTTCGCGTCAAATGCTCTTTACAGTGTCACCATTGACTACCGAATCATTGTTGTGAGACTCCAAAGTGTATTCGCAGGCACTGCATGCACTGGCAGGAGCACAGAGTAAAACTACTCTGTATCTATGTCAAATGACTTTTCATCTCCTACGGGCTAAAGCCAAATGTCTATGGGCTAAACCCAAGTGTCTATTGTGTATTTACAGGCATGAGAGATGGTGAGATCGTAAACATAGGCACTGGCAAAGGCACAGGATCAAATGACTTGAGATCTATCTGAAATGTCCTACGGGCTAAACCCAATTGTTTATGGGCTAAACCCAAGTGCCTATTGTGTATTTACTGGCACGAGACATGGTGCGATCGTAAATGTAGGCACTGGCAAGGCACAGGGTCGAATGGCTTGAGATCTATCTGAAATGTCCTACAGGCTAAACCCAATTGTTTATGGGCTAAACCCAAGTGTCTATTGTTTATTTACAAGCACGGGAGATGGTGCAATCCTACATGTAGGCACTGGTAGTGGCACAGGGTTGAATGACTTAAGATCTAACTGTAATGTCATATGGTGCACTGAATTCGATGATTGCATTATCTCCTTCATGCTCTGCAGATTATCCATGCACTATTAACCATAGAGATTCTCCTACGGGCTAAAGGCTCTAGTCCATATTACTAAGCGGCAAGAGTCTGTCCGTGTGTTTGTTTGTTTGTTTGTTTGTTTGTTTGTCTGTCAGCGCTCTAGCGCTCGCTACAGTTGACGGATCGCGATGATCTATGGCTTAAACTGACCGCCAGAACACGTAGTTTTGCATCTTTGCATTTAGAACTTTGACCAAAGTCTAAATTCCACAAAATTTCAACAATTTCGACTGTGAGGTGCACAATTCTGCTAAACCATGCTGATTCAAATGGCGGCCACAGCGGCAATGACGCGCGAACTGTACGCCAACATGCGAAACATCAACTTCAAATCGTAGTGCGGGACATTTACAGTGTCACCACTCACTAAAGAGTTGTCGAGACTCCAAAGTGTATTCGCAGGCACTCCATGCTCTGGCAGGGGCAAAACATCAAACTATTCTAGATCTATTTCAAATGTCATTAGATCTATCTGAAATCTCCTACGAACTAAACCCAAATGTCTACGGGCTAAACCCAAGTATCTATTGTGTGTTTACATGCACAGGAGCTGGTGCGAGTGTAAATGTAGCCACTGCCAGGGGCTCAGTGTCAAATGTCTTGAGATCTGTCTGAAATGCCCTATTGGCTAAACACAAATGTCTATGGGCTAAACACAAGAGTCTACTGTGTATTTGCAGGCACACGAGCTGGCGCGATCCTAAGCGTTGGCACTGACAGGGGCACAGGTTCGAATGGCTTGAGATCTATCTGAAATGTCCTATGGGCTAAAGCCAATTGTCTACGGGCTAAACCCAAACATCTATTGTGTATTTACAGGCACATGAGATGGAGAGATCTTAATCATAGGCACTGACAATGGCACAGGGTCTAACGACTTGAGATCTAACTGTACTGTCCTGCAGTGCACTGAATTCGATGATTGCGTTAGCTCCTTCATGCTCTGCAGATTACCCATATGCTATTGACCATAGAGATTCTCCTACGGGCTAAAGGCTCTAGTCCTATATACTAAGGCGCCTAGAGTCTGTCCGTTTGTTTGTTTGTCTGTCAGCGCCATAACTCTAGACACAGTTGTCGGTTCGCGATGATCTATAGCTTAAACTGACCGTCATAACACGTAGTTGTGCATCTTTGCTTTTAGAACTTTGACCGATGACTAAATTCCACAATATTTCGAAAATATCGACTGCTCCAGCACATTCTGACCACAGAAGGCATCAGACGCTGTGACTGACATTTGATTTCGCGCCAAAAGCTTTTCACACCATCACCGTTCACCACCCAGTTGTCGTTGTGAGACTCCAAAGTGTATTCGCAGGCACTGCATGCACTGGCAGGGGCACAGCATCAAACTGCTTTGGATCTATGGCAAATGTATTTAGATCTATCTGAAATCTCCTACGGGCTAAACCCAAATGTCTATGGGCTAAACCCAAGAGTCTATTGTGTATTTACAGGCACTGGAGCTGGCGCGAGCCTAAATGTAGGCACTGGCAGGGGCACAATGGCAAATGTTGTTAGATCTATCTGAAGTGTTCTACGGGCAAAATTCAAGTGACTACGGGCTAAACCCAACTGGCTATTGTGTATTTACAGGCACAAGGGTGTGTGATCCTAAACGTAGGCACTGCCAGGGGCACAGGGTCAAATGGCTTGAGATCAAACTGTAATGTCCTGCCCAGCACTAAATTCAACGATTGCATTATCTCCTTCATGCTCTGCAGATTACCTATGCACTATGGGCCATAGAGATTCTCCTACGGGCTAAAGGCTCTAGTCCTATATACTAAGCGGCATAGAGTGTGTCTGTCTGTTTGTCTGTTTGTTTGTTTGTTAACACGATAACTCTTGACACAGTTGACGGATTCTGGTGATCTATAGCTCAAAAGAATCGCCTTGGCCTGGAATAGAACGTCTCCTATTGTGGACTTTGGCCGATGTCAAAATTCCATGAAAATCGCGAAAATACCGACTGCTCAGTACATTCTGAGCACTAAAGAGTGCCTGGGGGCCGTTTTCATGGACATTTCACACTGTCGTGCCACCATTCACTACCGAATTGTCGCTGTGGGACTCCTACATGTATTTGGAGGCACAGGAACAGGCACAATGGTAAATACAGGCACTGTCAGGGGCACAGTGTCAGAAGACATTAGATACGGGCCAAACTGAAGCATCCATGTCTTAGCTTCAGTGTACGTTGCCTGTGTTCACGTTGTGAGGTAAAACAATTTCGCGTGTGCAGTGACTGTGATGGGCTGTAATTTGCTCTCTCTTATCGGGCGAGTGTGGGAGAAGCGCCGGTAGATGAGCGACGACGGCGCGCAACGCGACCGTGGTGCCACACAAACTACAATGAGCGAGAGAGCGGTTGGTTACAGACCCCCACTCTAAGGGATTGGAAGGGGGGGATGGTCTGAAGCGGGGGAGGGGCGGCAACGTTGCAACGCGCACTAAACCAGCTGGGAAGGGCGTCTATAGCATAAGGGGAGGGTGGAGGGGGGGGGGGCTTGGCGTCGCGACGCGCACTATAGCACTTGGGAGGGGTATCTAACGCAGCCATCAGTGCAGTAATGAAGTGAGTTTTGACTTACTGTGCGCTTTCGTCATTCTGCTGCTGCTGAAATAATTGAACTTCAGATCGTAATAATGGGAAAGAAGAAAGGCGAACGCGAAAGGCGTCAGTCGCAGAGGCTAATTATGAGAAAACGACGCAGTGAAGAGACTGGCGAGGAAACGGCACGTCGTCTGGACCTTCAAGCAGAGAGACAGTCGTCGTCGCGCGCCGCAGAGAGTGAGGAGCAGTCGTCGGAACGTCTGCAGTTGCAGGCGGCGAGACAGTCGTCGTCGCGTGCTGCAGAGAGCGAGAAGCAGACGTCGGAACGTCTGCAGTTGCAGGCGGCGAGACAGTCGTCGTCTCGTGCGGCAGAGAGCGAGGAGCAGAGGACTGAACGTCTACAGTTGGATGCATCTCGAAAGTCGTCGTTGCGCGCCGCAGAGAGCGAGGAGCAGACGTCGGAACGTCTGCAGTTGCAGGCGGTGAGACAGTCGTCGTCTCGTGCGGCAGAGAGCGAGGAGCAGACAACTGAACGTCAACTGTTGGATGCGTCTCGAAAGTCATCGTCGCGCGCGATCGAGTCTGAGGAGCAGACGACCAAACGTCTCCACTTGGACGCGTCTCGGAAGTCGACGTCACGCGCAGCCGAAAATGCAGAGGCGCGTCTCAAACGGCGTCAATCGAATGCAGATCGTGAGGCGAGACGCCGGAAGCGACAGAGGAAAGAAGAATGGGGTAGGCTGCTGAAGTTGGACACTTGCACCCCATTTTTGCTCAGTTAGGAATTTCCAAGTCCATACACTTTCAGGCTTCGGCCCCTATGATGACAAAGAGTACGCTGACAGGGAGAAGGAGAAGTGCAGCCTGGACTTTGCCTGTAAGCACTGCGCTGCTCTCTTCCTTGACAGCGAGAGGCTTAAGTCTTCATCAAAGAAGAATCCCAAATTCGGCCGTCAGTGCTGCGCTGAAGGGAGCGTCAAACTGGACCCCCTGCCCTGCCCGCCAGAGCCACTGCAGCAGCACCTGACATCTGACAACGAGTTTAGGTACGATACGATAAGGGTCAGAGTTCAGAGTTTCTTCCTGGACCAAACCGACACAGTACAAAGTACCGTAATCCAAACGCGGCGCGAATGGGGTTGACCAGTAATGGGTCATGCATTTAGTGGCATCTGCAAATCCATTCGTTGCGTAATTCCAAACTTCACCTGTAGACATGATGCGTCGTGCAAATTCGTCACTTTGGTACAGAGCATCGCAAGCTCTGAAGGATTCACGAATAATGAAGCTTTATCTTGCAGACGCAACGCCCTTCTCTACAATAACGAATTCGCTTTCACGTCTACTATGGCCAGTATAAACGAAGGGTTGCAGCAAGGCTCAGGTCCGCCGACGTACCGATTGAGAGGAGAGATGTTCCACAAGTATGACTTTGATCATTCACCTGCTGTATTTTGTTGTTCTGTTTTACATTGTTGGTGGAAGATGACGCTTCCTTTCCATTCAGAGTGGGCTCTCTGCTACCCAAAGAAGGCGACACGGAGCGCTACGCGCAAATATATTTGATTGAGCCGGCTGCACAACTCAAAATTAGAAGTTCGAGCAGCAAGTCTGGACCACAATTGAAGGAGGAAACTTTGAAGGATATCCAACAGACGTTGCTCAGTGTTAACCCGTATGCCTCTCTTTTGAAGAGCGCAGGCGAGAAGCTAAAGGAGGAGGAAGGAAGCGTCTGTGAGTTGGAGGTCAGTCTACTATGCAGCACCAGTAGATATGCGGCATAGTTCTCGAAACGGCTGGTTGCGGATTCGGCCATTCACACTATTCAGTTGCGAATTTTTGGTGGTGTGCTGGACAAGCAGCACCGCACCTACAACAAGCCCACATGCGATGAAGTGGCGGCGATCTTGGTGGAAGGCAGTGACTCCAGAGAAAATAGCGACCAGTACTTCGTGGGCATGAACACGAAAGAAGGTGCGTAACACTCTACCTCTATCGGCCCCGAGATCTCTAATTTTGTGTGATGCAAATGACCTTCCTTGTGGGCAGGCCTTAAAACTGTGCCGCAGCTGTCTTCCGCCCTTGAAACTCTACGATTCCCACTTCTATATCCCTATGGAACAACCGGATACACGCCCCTGCTAAAGAAAAGCGGCAAAGGAGGCCAAAAGCAAAAGGTCTGTCTCCAGACATTCTTCTCCACTCTGTCACCCTGCACTCTGGCGTTCATGACATCTCAGAGAGTGGTTCATTGGACGTTTTACGGTCCTTGGCATCACAACCTTTGCTAAACCCCCCCCCCCCTGACGTCGTGTCAATCGTGATTGCAAATCACATTAGTCAGATGCGTGTCTCACAAACATGAAGCCATTTATCACGCCATTCAGATGACTCTGGCGGACTATTTGCACTATCGGCTGGCCATTCGCCCCTCTGCTGGGCCCCTAATGCCACACAGTGGCAGCAGACTCTTCTGTGCCTGGGCAGTCATGCAGGCTGCCCGGTTGGAAAGGGACAGGCTGCACTTCCATCAGCAGGATACCCAGCAGAGCAAGTACAGAATTGAGAGCCGAATAGGTCTGTTGCTACCCTTGCTTACATGGAGATGTGAGTACAAAACCCTCCACTTACAGGAATCGCGGACGCGGTCGCACATGGATACACAGAGGCCGAGCAAGTTGGTCGCCGTGTCATTCTGAGCAGTTCCTTTGTCGGCGGCCCTCGCTACATGCAACAACAATTTATGGTATGGCTGTTACAGGTACCTGAACACCAGATGTATCCGAAGACATGCATGAAATCAAGTTGGGTTCTTCCAGGATGCCATGGCAGGAGTGCGCGTCTACGGTCGACCCTCCCTGTTCATCACCATGACGACGAATCCAAATTGGCAAGAGATCCATGACTTGATAGACCACTTGGGCCAGAGGCCGGAAGATAGGCCGGATATTTGCGTCAGGATCTTCCGGGAGAAACTGGTATAGAATATGTAGCACCTGTGCTGGAAGTAGCCTGCAGTTAGAAATCAGCATGCAATACTGCACAAAACTTCTGCCAATATTCTTATTGTCAGTAAAATTTAGTGGTATCGTGTGTGTGGTTGCCTGTGCGAGGGTTTCTCTTCAGAAACAGCTTCACAAATTGATGGTCTCCAAATACCCAGTCGTGGCATATGTGGGCGTGGTCGAATCACAAAAACGCGGATTGCTCCACGCTCACCTTCTGTACACTCTGGAGTCCCCCTGGCACCCTGACACCCCTGAAAAGGTGGACCACTTTGTCAGGGCCTACTTGCCAGACCCTGAAAAGGTGAAGAATTGGCTGTTGCAGATCTGGTATTGGTACACAGTACAACAGTCTGTTGCGTGACATGCTTGCTAACACTGCCATCGAACCTGCCTAAGGATGTTCAGGAACCACACCTCTATGAGCTGGTGAAGCGCCATATGCTGCACGGCATGTGCGGTGCCAACACCAACGCGCCCTGCATGCAGGAGAACAAGTGCACCAAGCACTTCCCCATGCGGTTCTGCGAGGAGACAACGCTTTCAGAGACTGGCGGGGCCCCCATCTACAAGCGACCCAATGATGGTCGAGTGGCGAAGGTGGTGCAGCGGGGGGTAGAGCACAGTTTCGACAATCGCCGCGTGGTGCCCTACTGCGCCAAGCTGCTGGCAGAGTTTCAGTGCCACATCAATGTGGAGGTGGTGGCGAGTGGGAACTCGCCCAAGTACCTATTTATGTACTTCTGCAAGGGCTCTGACAGAGTGCTGATCTCAATTAACGCTCTGCCCACTCCAACGGAACTGGCAGAGTCCGACAGTCAGGAGACACCAAACGAGGACGAAATCCAGGTTGACAACGTGATTTTACTGTTCAGGATCTATCACTGGTCTATGTACCAAACCAGTTTTCCTTTCAGAAATACCTCGACGCCAGGTACATCTCTCCCCCAGAGGCGTGTGATCGCATGTTGGGCAACGATCTGGCTTGGACCTACCCGCCTGTCCAGCGGCTGGCTGTGCACACGCACGAGAATCAGCAGATCGTTTTACAAGTGCGCAACTTCCATTACTGCCATATCCTCATGTTCACAGATACATATACCTACATGATATTGTTCGTCACACAATTGTCGTTTGTGTTTGCAAGTGCCGTTTATCCCAAGTCCTCTTTGTCCCATGAGACGAAGTAGTGACGCATTGTAGGAAGGCCAGCAATTGGAGGAGGTCGACGTCAAGAGCACCACGCTGACTGCTTGGTTCGAGCTGAATCAGCGAGACGAGCAAGCCCGCTGCCTGAAGTACAGCGAAGTGCCAGAGAAGTACACCTACAATCGAGGGAAGTGGCAGCGGCGCAAAAGGGGCATTGGCAAAGGCAAACAGCCGCCCATGATTGGTCGCATGTACAGCGCTGCGCCCACAGACACCAATCGCTTCTACCTGCGCCTGTTGCTCACTGAGAAGTGTGGCGCTTTGAGCTATGAGGACCTTATGAATGGTACTCCGTTGCGGCAGGACATGTATTGTAGTTCACAGCCCATTGATCCATGTCTAATTGCAGTCAATGGCGAGCAGTGTGAGAGCTTCCAAGAGGCGTGCGTCAAGATGGGCCTCGCCATTGACGACAACGAGCACGTCCAGTGCCTCACTGAAGCAGGCCAAATCAGCAGAGGGCGTCAGCTCCGCCGTCTCTTTGTCAGTCTTCTCATCGCTTGCACTCCAGCAGACCCTGGGGCGCTTTTCGACAAATTCCAGAAGGTTTCATTCTCCCAGATCTTAGGCATTGGATTCATGAGCCTGTAAGTTTGCATACCACTGCAGGACATGACTGATGACATCATCCACGCGAGCCGCCGTCTCAACAGCGTCGCAATGGGGGAAGAGCAGGCTATCGAATGCGCTTTGCGCAGGATCGCCATTCTATTGGCTTTCCATGGTCGATCTCTGGACCAGTACAAAGGGCTGCGCCAGCCCCCTGAAGAAACCGCCAATCAGATGCCAATTCAAGACGAGTATGCCTCAATTGATACACTGCATCGTGGCCATGTCAAACAGCCTCAAGCCTTATTCAGCTTGCCACCCATCGATCCTGGTGAGCTCACTGAAAGGCGAGGACGCCTCACGTCTGAACAACAGAGCCACCTGTCAAATCTTCTGGACTCGGTCTCGAGCAAGCAAGGACGCCTATTCTTCATTGACGCGCCCGGCGGCTACGGTGCGGATTGCCGTGCAATACCGCAGTCATATTAAACGCTCTCGATTGCTTTATATAGGCAAGACCTTCTTGCTCAATGTGCTGGTCGACGTGCTGCGCCAAGAGGGCAAGTCTACAGTTGTGGCCGCGTCATCTGGTGTGGCAGCCCTGGAGCTGCGTGGCGGCCGCACTGCTCACAGCGCCTTCGCAATTCCAACTGACACTCTGGATATCCACACCTGCTGTGCCGTCTCCAAACAGAGTGCGCAGGCAACGGCCCTTCGCGAAGCGTCGCTGATAATCTGGGATGAGATCAGCATGGCGGACCGCTTTGCCATTGAAGCTGTGGACAGGCTGATGAAGGCAAGAGGGCATACCACTGTCGCCATTGTGACACAGCTGACTTTCACCCTACAATGTCTGCTCCTTCAGGACGTGACCAGCAGCAAGGAGTTGTTCGGCGCCAAGACAGTCGTGTTCTCTGGCGATTTCCGCCAGGTTCTGCCAGTCATCCCGCTGGCCAGCGCGTCGCGCATCATCAGCAGGACATTGAAGTTCAGCAGCCTCTGGGAAAAGGTACATACATACGTACACGTCCTCAGATACGCGATTATGAACTAAAATGGCATGTTCTGGACAAACTCACTAATTCAGACCACCTCGCTGCAGCTGACAGAAAATCTGAGGGCTGTCACTGCTGTCGGAAGTGACAGTGAGTCCTCTGCAATTGCTCCTTTGTCTCTTGCGTACCTACATATGTACATACTCACCTGCAACGCTGCGTATCACATAGGAGACAGCCAGCTCAAATTCGCCAACCTGCTGCTGTCCGTGGGCGACGGCAAGTATCCCCCTGTCGACGAAAGTTCGGATGAAGTCGTGTGTCTGCCAGACGTCATGAGAGTGGCGTCTGTGCAGGAGCTGACAAACTTCGTGTTTGGAACCCAATACGACTCGGACTCTATGCACAACTGCGCGTTGCTGGCGCCCAAGAACGACGTCGTTCGCACAGTCAACAATGTGATTCTGGACAGCCTCCCAGGAGAGGCTCATGTCTATTTGTCTGCCGACCAGACCGCCAACGATTGCGACGGTGTGCGTCTCTTTTAGAATTTTTGGCAAGTTCTGTTGTTTTGAAACACAGTGCAATTTCATTTAGCGCGTATGTACACACCCATCGAGGTTGTGCATGCGATGACGCCCCCTGGCATGCCGCTGCACAGACTGGAGCTGAAGGAAGGCGCGCCCATCCTGGTGCTGCGCAACCTCAACCAAGGGGCGGGCGTTTGTAATGGCACTCGGTGTATTGTCAAGAAATGCTACCCACACACCATCTACGCGGAAATCGTCAAGTCTGTGAACTCCACTCTCAAATGCACTGCGCTTGTGTTCTCCACGTTAGATCTTGGACTATTTCAGTGGCTCTCACGCTGGGGACTTTGCCTTCATCCCACGAATCACGCTGGAATCTCAGCACGAGCGCGGACAGACCTTCTTCTGGGTGCGCAGCAATTTCAGTTTTGGAGTGTGTCACAAACTGTAATGGAATCATATTAATATGATGAATGCCCCTCATGGTCAGAACTGCTTAGGCCTTAGCAAGCAACTGAGTGAACAGTACCCATTGCAGCGACGCCAGTTCCCTGTGCAGCTGGCCTTCGCCATGACAATCAACAAAGCGCAGTCGCAGACTCTCGACCGAGTCGGCGTCTATTTGGACCCCCCTGTCTTTGGTCATGGTCAACTCTACGTCTCCCTGTCTCGAGTGCGCCGCCTGGCCGACGTGAAGGTACCCAGTTTCGTTCGCACTGTCTACACAGGCAGTATTGTAGGTGCCATGTGTCTACGTCTTCAGGTCTACCTTGGAGACGGCAGCAGTAATAAGAGCAGGATCGCTGGAGACGACAATGACCTGGACCATCATTTGCCTCAAGGAGCCACACTAAACATAGTACACAAAAGCGTGCTGGCCAATAGCCATTTGTCCCTGGAAGAAGAACTGGAAATAGACGATTCCTAATCAGTTGTCGTATTAGCTCGCGCTGTTAACTTCGTGATCATTCCCTGGTGTTGTTCGCTCGTGAACCATGGTGTGTCATGTTGGGAATTAGTTGCCACCTACTTTTCGTAGCCAATACTTATGTGCGTGAAGTTGCTTCACAACTCAGCCAATCGGCACACTCAAGAAACTGCTATAGGCTAATCGGTGGCTTATGACCAGTCGGGTCGGTAGCTTGACAGTAATGCACAACATACACAGTATCACCTACGGGCTAAAGGCTCTAGTCCTATATACTAAGCGGCAAGAGTCTGTTTGTTTGTTTGTGGGTCTGTGGACGCCATAACTCTAGCCACAGTTGACGGATCGCGATGGTCTATGGCTTAAACTAACCGTCATAGCCTGAAGTTTTGCATGAAGGTTTGTGGACTTTGGTCGATGTCTAAATTCCAAAATATTATGAAAATATCGACTGCGCCTGCACATTCTGAGCACAGAAGGTACCATACGCTGTGACTGACATTTGATTTCGCGCCAAAAGCGCTTTACAGTATCTCCGATCACTAAAGAGTTGTCGTTGTGAGACTCCAAAGTGTATTTGCAGGCACTGCATGCACTGGCAGGGGCACAGCATCAGACTACTCTGTATCTATGTCAAATGACTTTAGATCTATCTGAAATCTCCTACGGGCTATAGCCAAATGTCTATGGCCTAAACCCAAGCGTCTACTGTGTATTTACAGGCACGGGAGATGGTACGATCCTAAACGTAGGCACTGGTAGGGGCACAGGGTCGAATGACTTGGGATACATCTGAAATGTCCTACGGGCTAAACCCAATTGTCTATGGGCTAAACCCAAGTGTCTATTGTGTATTTACAGGCATGGGAGCTGGTGCGATCCTAAACATAGGTACTGGCAGGGGCACAGGGTCGAATGACTTGAGACTTATCTGAAGTGTCCTAAGGGCTAAATCCAATTGTCTAAGGGCTAACACTAAAGAATTGTCGTTGTGAGACTCCAAAGGGCTACTGACCATAGAGATTCTCCTACGGGCTAAAGGCTCTAGTCCTATATACTAAGCGGCAAGAGTCTGTCCGTGTGTTTGTGGATCTGTGAGCGACCTACCACTCGCTACGGTTGACGGATCGCGATGATCTATGGCTTAAACTGACCGTCGTGACGTGTAGTTTTGCACCTCCTATTGTGGACTTTGGCCGATGACTAAATTCCACAATATTTCGCAAATATCGGCTGCGCCAGTACATTCAGAGCACAGGAGGCGCCACACGCTGTGACGGACGTTTGATTTTGCGCCAGAAGCACTTTGCAGTGTCACCATTCACTAAAGAGTTGTCGTTGTGAGACTCCAAAGTGCATTCGCAGGCAGTGCATGCACTGGCAGGGTCACAGCATCAAACTGCTTTGGATCTATGTCAAATGTCTTTAGATCTATCTGAAATCTCCTACGAGCTAACCCCAAATGTCTACGGGCTAAACCCAAGTATCTATTGTGTATTTACAGGCACAGGAGCTGGTGCGAGCACGAATGTATTCACTGGCAGGGGCACAGTGTCAAATGGCTTGAGATCAGTCTGAAATGCCCTATTGGCTAAACCCAAATGTCTACGGGCTAAACCCAAGAGTCTACTGTGTATTTACAGGCACATGAGCTGGCACGATCCTAAACATAGGCACTGGCAGGGGCACAGGGTCGAATGGCTGGACATCTATCTGAAATGTCTGATGGGCTAAACCCAATTGTCTACGGGCTAAACCCAAGCATCTATTGTGTATTTACAGGTACAGGAGCTGGCGAGATCCTAAACATAGCCACTGACAATGGCACAGGGTCTAATGACTTGAGATCGAACTGTACTGTCCTGCAGTGCACTGAATTTGATGATTCTGTTATCTCCTTCATGCTCTGCAGATTGCCCATATGCTATTGACCATAGAGATTCTCCTACGGGCTAAAGGCTCTAGTCCTTATTACTAAGCGGCAAAGGTGTGTCCGTTTGTTTGTCTGTGAACGCTCTAGCACTTGCTACAGTTGACGGATCGCGACGATCTATAGCTTAAACTGACCGTCAGAACACGCGGTTTTGCATCTTTGCTTTTAGAACTTTGACCAATGACTAAATTCCAAATTATTTCGAAATTATTACTAAGCGGCAAAGGTGTGTCCATCTGTTTGTGTGTTTGTCTGTCAACGCCATAACTCTAGAGATCGTTGAGAGATCGGGATGATCTATAGCTTAAACTGACCGTCGTAACATGTAGTTTTGCACCTCCTATTTTAGAACTTTGACCGATGACTAAATTCCACAATATTTCGAAAATATCGGCTGCGCCAGTACATTTTGAGCACATAAGGCACCACACGTTGTGATTGACGATTGATTTCGCGCCAAAAGCACTTTACGGTGTCACCATTCATGACAGAGTTGTCGTTGTGAGACTCCAAGGTATAATCGCAGGCACTGCATGCACTGGCAGGGGCGCAGCACCGAACTGCTTTGTATCTATGTCAAATGTCTTTAGATCTGTCTGAAATCTCCTACGGGCTAAACCCAAATGTCTACGGGCTAAACCCAAACGTCTATTGTGTATTTACAGGCACGGGAGCTGGCGCGAGGCTAAATGTAGGCACTGGCAGAGGCACAGTGTCAAGTGGCTTGAGACCTATCTGAAATGTCCTACAGGGTACATTCAAGTGACTACAGGCTAAAGCCAAGTGTCTATTGTGTATTTACAGGCATGGGAGCTGGTGCAATCCTAAATGCAGGCACTGGCAGGGGCACAGTGACAAATGACTTGAGATCCAACTGTAATGCCACCCATGGTCTATTGACCATAGAGATTCTCCTACGGGCTAAAGGCTCTAGTCCTATATACTAAGCGGCATAGAGTCTGTTTGTTTGTTTGTTTGTTACCACGATAACTCTTGGCACAGTTAATGGATCCTGGAGATCTATAGCTCAAAAGAACCACCTCTGCCTGGAATAGTGCATCTCCTATTGTGGACTTTGGCTGATTACTAAATTCCACAAAAACACGAAAATATCGACTGCACAGCACATTCTGGGCACTCAGGAGTGACTGCAAGTCACTATCGAGCAGATTTCAGGCTATTGCATCACCATTCACTACAGAGTTGTCGCTGCGAGACTCCGAGGTGTATTTGGAGGCACGGGAACAGGTGCAATGGTAAATGCAGGCACTGGCAGGGGCACAGTGTCAAGTGACTTTAGATCTATCTGAAATGTCTTACGGGCTAAACTCAATTGTCAACGGGCTAACTGCAAGTGTCTATTGTGTATTGACAGGCACAGGAGCTGGTGCGATCCTAAACGTAGGCACTGGCAGGGACACTGTGTCAAATGACTTGAGATCTATCTGAAATGTCCTACAGACTAAGCCCAATTGTCGCCCAATTGTCAATGGGCTAATTGCAAGTGCCTATTGTCTATTGACAGGCATGGGAGCTGGTGCGATTCTAAATGTAGGCACTGGCAGGGGCACAGTGTCAAATGACTTGAGACCTATCTGAAATGTCCTACGGGATAAACCCAATTGGCAACGGGCTAATTCCAAGTGTCTATTGTGTATTGACAGGCACGGGAGCTGGCGCGACCCTAAACGTAGGGACTGGCAGGGTCACAGTCAAATGGCTTGAGATCCAACTGTAATGTCCTGAGGTGCACTGAATTCGACGATTCCGTTATCTCCTTCATGCTCTGCAAAGTATCCATGGGCTATTGACCATAGAGATTCTCCTACAGGCTAAAGGCACTAGTCCTATATACTAAGCGCCATAGAGTTTGTTTGTTTGTTTGTGTGTTTGTTTGTTTGTCCGGCCATTTTCTCTTGACACAGTTGACGGATCCTGGAGATCTATAGCTTAAACTGACCGTCGTGGGCTGGAAGGAATCCCCTCCTATTTTAAAACTTCTGCAAATTACTAAATTCCACAAAATTCACGAAAATATCGACTGCACAGTGCATTCTGAGCACTACAGAGTGCCTACTGGTCGTTTTCGTGGAAATTT
This sequence comes from Linhomoeus sp. GSCO2_2, assembly GCA_030248115.1. Lineage (NCBI taxonomy): Eukaryota > Metazoa > Nematoda > Chromadorea > Monhysterida > Linhomoeidae > Linhomoeus > Linhomoeus sp. GSCO2_2. The sequence goes on from JASAMZ010011031.1 coordinate 78,843, forward strand.
CGCACTGTCGTGTCACCAATCACTACAAAGTTGTCTCTGTGAGACTCCAATGTGTATTCAGAGCCACGGGAACAGGTTCGATGATAAATGCAGGCACTGGTAAGGGCGCAGTGTCAAGAGACTTTTGATCTATCTGAAACCTCTTATGGGCTAAACACAAACACCTATATGCAAAGTTCAGTGTAATCAAAGGCACGAGAGCAGGCGCAATGGTAAATGCAGGCACTGGCAGGGGCACAGTGTCAGAAGACATTAGATCTATCTGAAATCTCCTATGGGCTAAATGCAAGCATCCATGGCTTAGTTTCAGTGTATTCTGAGGCATGGGAGCTGGTGCAACCCTAAAAACAGGCACTGACAGAGGCACAGTGTCAAATGACTTTAGATCTATCAGAATCTCCTATGGGCTGTTGTGAGCATTGGCTGTGAACCATAGGCCAATACATGTTGTGAGCAGTGGCTGATTTCCATGGGTCGATACAAATGGCTCTGTTTCCATAGGTGTTCAGCTATAGATATACAGTATCACCTACGGGCTAAAGGCACTAGTCCTCTATACTAAGCGGCTAACGATGTCAGGTGGATGTCTGCATAACGCTAAACACTGCGCGCAATTGACGTGCGCTCTTATAAGCGACCAGGCGAAACACATCACAAAAGACAAATGGCGCAGTGGATAAGGCGTTGGGCTCTGAATCTGTAGGTCGCTGGATCAATTCCCTATCATTGTAGCAATGCTTTTGCTGCTGTTTTCCTTCATTTGAAAAGTTTTGTTTTGCACTTCCGTCAGTCGTCATGAGACCAAAAACGTTTAGAATCATTTAATGCGCTTGAGAACGTCATCGGCAAACGATCAACCGCACACAACACTTGCCATCTGCCACACACGGGCCCTTCGAACAGTCATCAGACTTTCGAGCAGTGGTGGCGAGCGATCTGTCTCTCAGACTTGCGAGTAGTGGTGAGCGATCTCTCATTCAAATGTGCTTGAGAACGTCAGCGGCAAATGGTCAACCGCACAGAACAGTTGCCATCAGCCACAAACGAATGATCGATTGGTCTTCAGACTTGTGAGCAGTGGTGGTCAGGGATCTGTCACAATCAAAAGTGCTTGACAATGTTAGCGGCAAGCGGTCAACGGCAAAGAGCAGTTGCCATCAGCCGCGAACGAACAATCACTGGATCTTCTGACCAGTGGCTCCAGGCCACAGAGCGCTGCATGTCTGATCAGTGTCTGTGGACCATGGACTGCTGCATGTACCAGTGCTAGGCCATGGAGTGCTGCATGTTCTGACCAGTGGCTGTGGGCAATGGGCCGTTGCATGTTGAAATATAAGCTACAGCAAGCAGTACAGGACTATAGAGTATCACCTATGGGCTAAAGGCACTAGTCCTATATACTATGGCGCCTAACTCTGTCCGTCTGTTTGTTTGTTATCGCGATAACTCTAGAGACAGTTGTCGGTTCGCGATGATCCATACATCAAAAGAACCGCTGTACACTGAAGTTGTGCACCTCCTATTGTGGGCTTTGGCCGATGACTAAATTCCACAATAATTCACAAATATCGACTGCATCAGTACATTCTGAGCACAGAAGGCACCACATGCTGTGATTGACGCTTGATTTCGCGCCGAAAGCGCTTTACAGTGTCACCATTCACTAAAGAGTTGTCGTTGTGAGACTCCAAAGTGTATTCGCAGGCACTGCATGCACTGGCAGGGCCACAGCATCAGACTACTCTGTATCTATGTCAAATGACTTTAGATCTATCTGAAATCTCCTATGGGCTAAAGCCAAATGTCTATGGCCTAAACCAAAGAGTCTATTGTGTATTTACAGGCACGGGAGATGGTACGATCCTAAACGTAGGCACTGGTAGGGGCACAGGGTCGAATGACTTGAGATACATCTGAAATGTCATACGGGCTAAACCCAATTGTCTATGGGCTAAACCCAAGTGCCTATTGTGTATTTACAGGCATGGGAGCTGGTGTGATCCTAAACATAGGCACTGGCAGGGGCACAGGATCGAATGACTTGAGACCTATCTGAAATGTCCTATGGGCTAAATCCAATTGTCTAAGGGTTAACACTAAAGAGTTGCCGTTGTGAGACTCCAAAGGGCTACTGACCATAGAGATTCTCCTACGGGCTAAAGGCTCTAGTCCTATATACTAAGCGGCATAGAGTCTGTCTGTCTGTTTGTTTGTCCGGCCATTTTCTCTTGACACAGTTGACGGATCCTGGAGATCTAAGGCTTAAACTGACCGTCGTGGGCTGGAAGGAATCCCCTCCTATTTTAAAACTTTCGCAAATTGCTTAATTCTACAAAATTCATGAAAATATCGACTGCACAGTACATTCTGAGCACTAAAGTGTGCCTACTGGTCATTTTCGTGGAAATTTCGCACTGTCGTGTCACCATTCACTACAGAGCTGTCGCTGTGAGACTCCTACAGGTATTTGGAGGCACGGGAACAGGTGTGATGGTAAATGCAGGCACTGGCAGGGGTGCAGTGTCGAAAGACATTAGCTCTATCTGAAACCTCTTATGAGCTAAGCACAAGCATCCATGTGTTAGCTTCAGTGTATTCAGTGGCACAGGAACAGGTTCGATGATAAATGCAGGCACTGGCAAGGGCGCAGTGTCAAGAGACTTTTGATCTATCTGAATCCTCTTATGGGCTAAACACAAACACCTATATGCAAAGTTCAGTGTAATCAAAGGCGCGGGAGTGGGCGCAATGGTAAATGCAGGCACTGGCAGGGGCACAGTGTCAGAAGACATTAGATCTATCTGAAATCTCCTATGGGCTAAATGCAAGCTTCCATGTGTTAGTTGCAGTGTATTCTGAGGCGTGGGAGCTGGTGCAACCCTAAAAGCAGGCACTGATAGAGGCGCAGTGTCAAATGACTTTAGATCTGTCAGATTTTCCTATGGGCTGTTGTGAGCATTGGCCGTGAAAAATAGGGCAATACATGTTGTGAGCAGTGGCTGATTTCCATGGGTCGATGCAAATGGCTCTGTTTTCATAGGTGTTCAGCTATAGATATACTGTACAGTATCACCTATGGGCTAAAGGCACTAGTCCTATATACTAAGCGGCGTAGAGTGTGTTTGTCTGTTTGTTTGTCTGTTTGTCCGGCCGTTTTCTCGCGACACAGTTGATGGATCCTGGAGATCTATAGCTTAAACTGACCGTCGTGGACTGGAAGGAATCCCCTCCTATTTAAAAACTTTCGCAAGTTACTATATTCCACATTGTGCCTCTGCCAGTGCCTACGATTAGCACGGTGCCACATCCCATGCCTTGAAATACACCTCAGGGTCTAACAGCAACAACACTGTAGTGAATGATGACACAACAGTGCGAAAATTCCACAAAAATAGCCCCCAGGCACTCCTTAGTGCTCAAAATGTACTGCGCAGTCGATATTTTCGTGATTTTTGTGGAATTTAGACATCGGCCAAAGTCTACAATAGGAGACGTTCTATTCCAGGCCAAGGCGGTTCTTTTGAGCTATAGATGGCCAGAATCCATCAACTGTGTCAAGAGTTATCGCGATAACAAACAAACAAACAAACACACTCTATGCCGCTTAGTATATAGGACTAGTGCCTTTAGCCCGTAGGAGAATCTCTATAGTCCCAAGAGCACTGTCGTTACGCAATTGTCATAAAGCTACCGATGGCCCATGCCACTGGTCAGAACATGCAGCGACCTATGGCATGCCACAACGCGTATTTGGCTTTAGCCATAGATAACTTCAGGTTGTGCCTGTGCCACTGCCTACAATTACACCTGGTCACGTGCCTGTGAATACACATCAAAGGCATTTGAGTTTAGCCTGTAGATGCTTGGCTTCAGCCCAAAGTCGATTTTAGATTGTGCCCCTGCCAGCGCCTACGATTAGCCTTGTGCCGCTCACCATGCCTGTAAATACACCTCGGGGTCTCAAGACAACAACTCTGTAGTGAATGGTGACACAATACTGCAAAAGTGGCATGAAAGAAACTGCCAGCCACTCCTTAGTGCTCAAAATGTACTGTGCAGCCGATATTTTTGTGATTTTTGTGAAATTTAGTGAATTGCAAAAGTTTTAAAATAGAAGGGGATTCCTTCCAGTCCACGACGGTCAGTTTAAGCTATAGATCTCCAGGATCCATTGCCCGTGTCGCGAGAAAATGGCCGGACAAACAAACAAACAAACAAACAAACAAACACACAAACTCTATGCCCCTTAGTATATAGGACTAGTGCCTTTAGCCCATAGGTGATACTGTATATCTATAGCTGAACACCTATGGAAACAGAGCCACTTGTATCGAGCCATGGAAATCAGCCACTGCTCACAACATGTATTGGCCTATGGTTCACGGCCAATGCTCACAACAGCCCATAGGAGAATCTGATAGATCTAAAGTCATTTGACACTGTGCCTCTATCAGTGCCAGCTGTTAGGGTTGCACCAGCTTCCATGTCTTAGAATACACTGAAGCTAACACATGGAAGCTTGCATTTAGCCCATAGGAGATTTCAGATAGATCTAATGTCTTCTGACACTGTGCCCCTGCCAGTGCCTGCATTTACCATTGCACCCACTCCCGTGTGTTTGATTACACTGAACTTTGCATATAAGTGTTTGTGTTTAGTCCATAAGAGGATTCAGATAGATCAAAAGTCTTTTGACACTGCGCCCTTGACAGTGCCTGCATTTGTCATCGAACCTGTTCCAGTGCCTCAGAATACACTGAAGCTAACACATGGAAGCTTGCATTTAGCCCATAGGAGATTTCAGATAGAGCTAATGTCTTCTGAGACTGTGCCGGTGCCAGTGCCTGCATTTACCTTCGCACCTGTTCCCGTGCCTCCAAATACCTGTAGGAGTCTCACAGCGACAGCTCTGGAGTGAATGGTGACACGACAGTGCGAAATTTCCACGAAAATGACCAGTAGGCACTCTTTAGTGTTCAGAATGTATTGTGCAGTTGATATTTTCATGAATTTTGTGGAATTTAGTAATTTGCAAAAGTTTTAAAATAGGAGGGGATTCCTTCCAGCCCACGGCGGTCAGTTTAAGCTATAGATCTCCAGGATCCGTCAACTGTGTCAAGAGAAAAATGGTCCCGGACAAACAAACAAACAAACAGACTCTATGCCGCTTAGTATATAGGAAAAAAAAACCCAAAAAAACCCAACCCCCCCCCCCCCCCCCCCCCCAACCGGCGAAGGACTTGACCTGGCGGCCCAACCAGGGCACGCGCCAGTCCACTTTCGAGTACATCCGCAGCAGCTGCGTGTTGCGCAGCGCCAGCACGTTGTATAGGCTGATGCTGAAGGGAGGAAGGAAGGAGACTGGAAGAAGGGAAGCGAGGCACTACCCCAAGTCAAAGGAAGGGGCAGGCGCGCGCAACGAGCTCTCTCGAGGATGGAAACATCACCAGCAGTGCAAAAGAAGAATGCGCTCACTCTCCGCTCAAGGACCACTTGGAGAACTTGACGATGGGAACCTTGGCTTCGGTGATGGCCAGCACCTCCTTGTACTCGGGCAGGGAGGCCACCAGACGAGCCACCTGCCTTATCACCAGCTTCTGGTTCTTGTCCTAAGAGAGAACAGAGCACAACACTCTTTCACCGTTTCAGAGACGACAGTGGGAGAAAGATAAAGACCTTGGGAATCTGCTCCTCTCCAAAGCGCATGCAGAAGTCCAGGTCGCTGAAGCGGAAGCCGAATCCGTTGAGCGCCGACCCGAACACGTCGAGGCGCACGCCGTCGTTCGGGAAAGCGTAGCGCAGGGCGGAGAGAATCTCCTGTTGGATGGCGTCGCGCGCCATGCCCATCTGCGAGGAAGCGGCGCGCTCGCCTGAAGCAAAGATGAGATGAGACGCGGAGGCAACTCTAGCAAGTAAAAGAGAACACTACTCCACTCCACCCACCATCCATGAAGTTGAGCAGTCGGTCGAGGAAGTGCCTATATTCGGCGCTCATTCTAGGCAGCCGACAGAGCGGGGGAAGCGTCGCCAGGGGACAGTTCTCCCTCACGTGGTCCGAGGCGGCGCAGTAGGTGCACAGCTTCTCGGGGCGCTGCAGCAACGGCCAACGGGACGCATACGCGCCAGCGATCGCAGACCGCGCAAGAAGCAAGCGGCTTCTTGGTGCAGCTCACCTTGTTCCCCACCAGTGCGTCTCTATCCAAGGCGAAGGTCAATTTCACTTGGGCGGCTTCCTCTTTCGGCGTTTTCGCCTCCTCTTCTTGTCTATCGGCCGAGGGACAATCGGCCGCCGTGTCAGGCTGTCTCTGCTGTAACGACGGTCCCACAATTGTTACCTGTGAACGCCGCACCCAACGCTGACAACAAAGCGCCGCCGCACCGCCTTCATCTCGGGAGGAAGTCTGCTCAGCTGCTCGGCTACCGTAATCCGACGGTTCGACCGTCGGCCCACGCCGCATCGTCTCAGCTTCAGCTTGAACTCCTGCAAACAGACACAGCGCGCTTCTACTACGCCAGTACAACAGCGAGAAGGTCTCCGTTGCGCAAACGACCTCCGAGACTGGAAGCGCGGTCGCTTTACCCAGCTCCACCAGTTTTTCTCTGTCGTAAACACTCTCACGCGTCGCCATCTAAGAACAGTAACGACGAACACATATTCCTATCAGATACCGACAAATGAAGCGAAGGCAGCTTCCGCACCGATTCCGTCGCCGAGCGACTCTGCGTCGACGAGGTCAGTCCAGTGGTCGTCAGTGAAGTTCCCGACTCGGCGCTGGGCGAAACTGGCACGAAGCTCGCCCCGTCGAAACTGAGCAGCGGCCGGCCGGCGCCGTCTTTCTCCAGGGCGAACTCGAGGAAGGCGCGTCGGACGCAGTGGCAGAAGTAGTCGGTGTTGAGCGCGCCCAACTGGGACAGGTTCTTGACGGGGAGAAAGGGGTCTGCAATGGCGTCTTCCTTGTGCTTTCGCAACAATTCGATAAGTAAAGCATATACGAAGGGCGACGGGTTGAGAGGACGCACCTTCTACGGCTAGGCGTCGCTTGTGCCATCCCTTCTCATCCTTTGATACGTCAGCGAGTTGGCGGATTTGAGCGACGGCCAACGGTTCCAACGCGAAGTGCCGAAAGAAGCCGATTAGTAGCGCGCCGAAGTTCCACTCGTCGGACGGGACCAAACTTCCGGATTCCTTGCTCTGCAGCCAACAGCAACCATTGTGCCAACGAAACGATACCAACTGCTAATTCAGAAGCGAAGACTCACGATTCTATCGAAGTCGCTCTCATAGTCGTCCGGACGATTGGCCGACCAGCAATGGCCGTTCAACTGAAGCGAGCGACCCATTCACAATACGGCGACGTCGCGAAAGCTTTCGCAGAGAGCTTCGTATCACCTCGTGCAACACGGGGAGATGGCGCGTCCTTTGGAGAAAATGTACCACCATCAGATCAAAGGCGTAGGGAGGCAACAGCCCAACCCTCCACTCGTCCAACTCGCACACCTGAAAATAGAAGAACGACCGAGTGAAAAAAATTGTCAACAAGGCACTGAAATGTGTTATGCTTTGCCGAAAGTTGCACAAACAGAAACAGGTCAAGAGATTTATCGGAATGTTATTATGCCCAGAGAATGGCCATATTTAGGCAACATAGAGGAAAGCTTTCGCCCCTGATGAGCTGAGCGGCGAACTATCACATGCAAAAATTGTACACCTTACGTGCGCTTCTCGACGCCAAAGAGCTCGGGGAGGGGATGGGTGCGTTGGCTGTATGGGGGGGGGGGGGGGAGCCACCAACCCTACTCAGGTTTTACAAGAATGTCTACGGTAGCGCTTCGGCTGCCCACCTTGGCCCATCTGCGTACGAAGTGCGCCAGCGCGACCCACTGCGGACGCAGCTGTCTGTAGAGGGCCAGTAGGCTACCGATGTCGAAGGCTTGCCCGTTGTGGACGGAGAGGACGCAGAGCAGCGATTCGCCCAGCCAGGAGGAGCTGCGGAAGCGCACGCTGGGATACCTCGTCTGGAAGTCGCGCCTCACCTCCGTCACCAGGCCTGAAGCGAGTGGATAACGTACCTACACCGACTGAGATTCGACGAAGCACTTGGAAGCAACCTCCGACCTTGAAAGAGCTCCGACTGCAGCAGGTCGGCCGCGCGCGTCAGCAACTGGACGTGGGAGATTCGGTTCTCGTCGTAGCGCATCTCGAGATTGAGATCGGCCGACTTGAGCGCCGTCCCGGTCAATCGCGAGCCGTAGACGCGCACATCCAAAACTGGAAACGATGGACGACCACTCGACAACGATCGAACAGGACTGAATGAACGACGGTACGCCATTGCGCAACCTGCTCCTATGGGCTCAATTCCGCCCTTCAGTCGCTGCTCGACTTCCTGTGCGAACTCGGCGCTTCTCAAGAGCTCGCTGCCGCTGCAGCCGAAGTCGGACGACGTCGACTCGACGAAGCGACTCAGCGCCTCCACGTGGGAAGTGGGCGGTAACGGGGCCGCGCTCACCTGGCGAAGGAGATGGCGCGCCTAAAAACCCGTATCCGTATCACGGCGAAGCAATGTTTGCGTTGCAAATGTCGACGAGCGCAACTGCAAACGTCCCCGAGGCGTGGACTCACGTCTCTGCAGCGCTTGTGCCTGTCGCCCCGGGCATGGCCGCTGCAGTCGGCGTTGTCGTACAGGTGAAAGTCGCAGGCGTCGCAGAAGAAGGCCGCTCTTGGATGCCGAGGATTGCGCTGCAAAAACGGATCGTGTGATTCGACTTGTTCGACGGGGGCAGAGTATTCGCCACCTCCTCTCCTAGCGTCGTTGCGCATAACCATGAAAGCTTAGCTGGTACGAAAGCCACCTTTTTCAAGGGCCGAATATACTCCTTGGCCAGCTCTAACAGGCTTTCCTCGCTCGCTTCAACGTCTACAGTGTCGGTACGTCTCTCGTTTCTCAGACTCGTCTGCTGGCCGCTTGTACCGACTTCACACTTCAAGCCGGGAGGTACCCTGAGCTGCTGAACAACGGCAAAGCGATTTCGTATGGCAGTACTGAAGCATTTCAATTCAACCAAGGGAGCAAACATTTCAACCACTTTGTACGCCGCTTTCTCTTCCACGGCCACAGCGACCTTCTGCCGACTTCTTCTCTGGCCGTCGGCGGCCGCATTCTGCTTCTTTAGCCGCTCTCCAACGGAGGACTCTTTCTTTAGACTTGAGCGTTTCCTAAGCACGTGGTTGGGATCTACTTTAGTTGACGGCGGCGTCTTCAGCATATTCGATTCTGACGCAGTCCTATCGAACTGTCAACTTCATAAGAACACAAACTTCACGAAAACAACCACAAAACTGAGCAATATTTTGAACCGTCTGCTGCTAAGTAGTCTGAGAGTTCTTGCTTTGGCGATAATAACGAAACTACAGTGGCACGAATGGAACAAGTACCAAGTGTTCCTTCTTTGCTGTTCGGGAGCAATACTGAAGAACACGGTATTAATATGTTCCTTCGTATGGTCTTTACCGATGTTATAGCTTCCTGAACCTATTGCAAGAACTTTCGGATGATTGGTTGATACGAAATAAAGCAAATTGATTGGCAAGCATCACGCACAGGCTAAGGCTCCCACGTTCAAATTTTGTCCTTCAAATTCAAACTTTCAAAATCAGATTCCTTATTCAACTACGGTCGCCAGACAAGTCAAACGCTCAAACGGAACACCACCGTACCTGGACGCAGCCGCAGAATAGTGTCTCTCTATAACTCTATAATGCGTATTTTCTATATGCGAATGACTTGAGTCACGACAGCAACTGTTTCCAGCTGCATAGCGGAGCCTGCGGGTGTGACATTGTCTTCAGCACATTTTGGTTCGTTCGAACTCCGACGAGTTTGGGCAGAAGAAAGAAAGCATGTCGAGTATCGCCTGTCTGAACCCTAAGGCGGAGTTGGCGCGCGCTGCGGCCGCCTTGGAACTGAACATCAGCGGTGCGCGCGGCCTGCAAGAAGTGATGCGCACGAATCTCGGCCCGAAGGGAACCCTGAAAATGTAAGGAAGGGTACCCTGTAGTTGTCAAGCCAATGCAGGTTGAGTTGGGACGACGACGATAATTGTCTCCGTTCAGGCTGGTTTCTGGATCCGGTGACATCAAGTTGACGAAAGATGGCAACGTTCTGCTCCACGAAATGGTTGGTCTGGTGCGGCTCCTGAACAGAACGATTCATCCCGCTTTGCTTGACGATCCAATGCCCATTCAGTCGATTCAACACCCGACGGCCTCGATGATCGCGAAGGCGAGCACCGCCCAGAACGACGTGACAGGCGACGGCACGACTTCCACCGTGCTTCTGATTGGGGAGCTTCTCAAGCAGGCCGAACTCTATGTCTCCGAGGCGCGCAAACGAGCTAACGTTCCATTTCCACCAGACTGGGTTAACGTTATGTTGACCAGCGGATTATTTTGCGGATTATTATAATCCATTTAGCGGATTATGTCGATTTTGCGATCCGCTGGGCCGATTGGGCTGAAATTTGGACAGGAGTTCGAACTCGAGATGCCGATCACATATCAGAAAAGAAAATTCAAAAATTCCTTCGCGTTCGCGAGATTGGGCGATTAAGACGATTTCGGCAACTTTGACATCGCGCTGCAGTCGAACGCGACGTCGTGCAAAGTTGCTGTAATTGAATAAAGTTCTTATCTTTGTACCCTCTATCACCACACCAAATTTCAGCTCAATCGATTGCGATCCAATTTTTGTAAATCGGTGAAATTATCCATTTCTTCAAACATGGATTACAGCCGAATGAGCTGAAATTTGGTGTGGCAATAGATGATACAAAGATAAGTACTTTATTCAATTACAGCAACTTTGCACGACGTCGCGTTCGACTGCAGCGGGATGTCAAAGTTGCCGAAATCGTCGGACGCAAATCTAATCCTGTATCTCGCGAACGCGAAGGAATTTTTGAATTTTCTTTTCTGATATGTGATTGGCATCTCGAGCCCGAACTCCTGTCCAAATTTCAGCCCAATCGGCCCAGCGGATCGCAAAATCGACATAATCCGCCAAATGGATTATCATAATCCGCAAAATAATCCGCTAGTCAACATAACGTTAATAACGCTTGACCACTCTAGGGCCTTCATCCGCGCCTCATCGTCGAGGGTTATGAACTGGCGAAGAACCGAACTCTGGAGCTGCTGGAGGAGCTCAAGGTAGTCAAGGACAGCCGCTACGACCGCCAGACTATGGTCGACGTCGTGCGCACTTCCCTGCGCACCAAACTGCACCCCAAGCTGGCCGACCACGTGACGGAGGTGCGTTGCAGTTCTGCCTTCTCTGCGTTCGGTTGCGCACGCTGCGTAGAAGCGAGCCATGGCGCCAAAAGAAGTTCAGTGCGTGGTGGACGCGGTGTTGACGATCGGGGCGAAGGAGCTGACGCCCGACCTGCACATGGTGGAGATCCAGGAGATGCAGCACAGGACGGACATGGACACGACCCTGGTCAAGGGCCTGGTACTCGACCACGGCGCCCGACATCCCGACATGAAGCGCCGAGTCGAGAACGCCTACATTCTCACCTGCAACATCTCCCTGGAGTTCGAGAAGACGTGCGTTGAGCTACAAAACATCTCTCTATTGGGTTCTGCGGTCGACGTCCGTTCCTCACCGCTTGCAGCGAGGTCAACTCCGGCTTCTTCTACAAGTCGGCGTCGGAGCGCGAGAAGCTGCTGGAGGCGGAGCGGCGCTTCATCACGGAGCGCGTGGAGAAGATCGTGGAGTTGAAGAGGCGCGTCTGCGACCAGGAGACGGCCAAGGACGGGAAAGAGCGTGGCTTCGTGCTCATCAACCAGAAGGGCATCGACCCGCCCTCCCTCGACCTGCTGGCCCAGGCTGGGATCGTGGCCCTGCGACGCGCGAAGAGGCGCAACATGGAGCGCCTGACGTTGGCCTGCGGCGGCGACGCCCTCAACTCGCTGGACGAGCTCTCCCCAGACATCCTGGGCTGGGCAGGAGTCGTCTACGAGCACGTGCTGGTGAGTGACAAAGATAGACATGGCGGAAGGCAAAAGTATCGCAACGCAAAATAGCGCCTGAGGCCCGTAAAGTCTGCACTAAAAGGGCAAAAGTGTAAGATTTTTGCTTGCGGCGCTGAAGAAAATTGTGTAGAATATTGCATCCTCACCATTGGAAGATCTTGGGCCCGCCACAGATTCTCCGTTTGTCTGAGGGCTGTTGAGCGATATTGAGGCCTGATGTTTGGCCTAAGAGTCTGTCGTAGCAGCACCGAGTCGATATTCTTACCAACAACCGCCTTCGACACTGTTTTACTTGGAATTCTGTGCGTCATGATTCGTCCCACCACAGGGCGAGGACAAATTCACCTTCGTCGAGGAGTGTCGGGAGCCTCAGTCGGTGACCATTCTGGTGAAGGGCCCCAACAAGTTCACCATCACGCAGATCAAGGACGCCATCTACGACGGCCTGCGCGCCGCCAAGAACGCCATCGACGACGGCGAGTTCTGCAGCGCATGACGGCGCTTCTCATGAGAAGACTATTGGGTACGGTATCCGTTGTCGCTGCAGGCGCCGTCATCAGCGGCGGAGGCGCCTTCGAGGTGGCCGCTTCCCAAGAATTGACCAAACTCAAGGAAACGGTGAAGGGCAAGGCTCGGCTTGGAATCCAGGTAGGCAGTGGAAGCGAATGGCGACTTTGGTTTCTGCGCCATACCGAGTCTTCTCTTCCAGGCGTTCGCCGAGGCTCTGCTGGTCATTCCGAAGACGCTGGCGACCAACGGCGGCTTCGACCCGCAGGACGCGATCGTGAAGCTCCAGGAGGAGTACTCGAGCAGCGCCATGCTCGTGGGACTCGACATGGACACGGGTGCGCCTTGCTAGCGCCCCGTGTGTATAGTGGCGTCCTCAAGATTCACTGTTCCCTTCAGGCGAGCCGACGGTGACGGCGGACGCGGGCATCTACGACAACGTCGTGGTCAAGCGCAACATGATCAGCTCCTGGTCCGTTTCTCCCCCACTTACTTCCCACACTTTGACGATTTCAATGCTCGCAGAGCTCTTTGCTTTTGCTGGACAACAAGCCACATACATACATACTACCGTAGTCCAAACGACGTGCGTATGGAGCGGATACTTGATCGACTTCGCGCTGAAAGCGCCAGTACTGCTTTCTCTGTACCCAAAGGAGTTGCCAATTGATTCAGCTACGTCATCGCCACCAATCTGCTGCTCGTCGACGAAGTCATGAAGGCAGGCATGTCGTCGCTGAGCGGCTAGGAAGTCGCAAACATCCGCTGTTCGCTTGCGTTATTAGGAAACGATCATACAATTGTGGTGTTGCTTTTCACTGCGCGCCGTTCTTGTTCCCGTTGCCGTTGTTTCTGTCGCAGTCAGCCAGGAGCGGTTAACACACAGACACACACAACAATTGCGAAGGGCGTTATGGGACAGTCAGTGGAGTAGAAGTTGAGTGCATCTTAGAGCGCGCCTTGACGAGCTCGTCGCGGAATGCCCAAAAATTGATGGATCGACACCGGCGAATGTTCCGTCTGATGTATGGCGTCAGAGATGGCATTCCTTTGCACTTTGCACCTCTATTTGCAGTTTTTGTTGTTGCCGGCCTCTTCTAGGATCGAGGGGCCCAAAGGCCTATTTGAGGGAGCCTGCTCCATTTTCCATCAATGCGATGGCATCAACAAGATTTCAATTCGTGAACAAAATAGTGTCTGTGTCGCTAGGCGCAGCAAAATCACAAGCCAAATACACTACAGTATTTACTATTTACCGTACTCAACAGAGAGACAACATCAGTAAGCATCCACAGCGCGGTGTTCGCTAGACAGTTTGGCAATCATCGAGGAAGGAAAGTCCCACATCAATGGTTCTTGGAATACCGTGGCAGTAGAGTGCACAGCCCAGTTTGATAACGTTGATGGATTCACTCTGAAGGAAAGCAGCAACTTGTGCATACACAACCTTGTTAGGTGCCGCTTGTTTCACAAAACCGGCCGGCAACGAATCTGTTGGACTCGAATCCGAAATAACTCGGTGTGCGGGCACATATCGGCGTCAGTCACATTTGGTGCCGTTGGTAGCGCTTCCTGATATGTACAAATCTTCATAATAGACTCGTCGATTTGTGAAACAATTGCCGGGTCTTCACTACTCACTGAACCGAATCGTACCGTAGCTAGAGCTACCCCAGACGGACAGACAAGGATCTCAACCGGGAGAGAACCTCATGCGAAGAAACATCGTGCCATATTCAAATCTGTGTCGTAGGTACATGCGTGGCGGGATTAGAGTGTAGGTATCCGGTCAACAAGTCAACGGCGCCGCCGTTTGCCGTAAGGTGTTGGTCCGGGGATTTGGCCGCCCTGGCAGAGCGTCGCCTCGACGGCGGGGCCGTTGCAGCCCACGGCCATGGGCGCTTGGCTGTAGCCGCAGTGCCTGTGGCGCATGCGGCGCGAAGTGCCGTCGGCCAGTCGGCCGCAACCGCTCCACTGGCTCCATGGACTCCACTGGCCGGTTGGCCGAGCTAAAGTCATGCGCATGCATCCGGTCTCCCATTCGGTTTCATTTGCCAACGTGTACTGCTGACATGCTCCTCGTGACATGCCATGCGTGGTTGGGAAAGTGTTACGGTATTCGTGACAGCTGGACATTTGGACGCGTTAACAGGCCGGCTTACTTCCAGTGTTGTAGCCTGACGGCGGAGAGATGGCGCCGCCGGTGCCCAGTCCACCGGCGTAGGACCCTGAGAAACAAATGACATCGCTGGCTTCCTTCGTGGTTTACAACATGTGAATGAAACCGCGTAACAGTGATCGCACCAGCAAAAGACGCTCCTGCGGGGTTGAAAGGGCCAACATTGGACGTTTGGTAGCCTGCAAAGCGAGCACAGATGCATAGCTTCCAACCAGAATCAAAACGAAGGTGGGGACTACCACTCTGTCCGGGAATTCCAGCGGTGCCGGCGTTGTCGCAGCAAGGGTGGTTCCCGCCCAAGGTCCCGGCAAAGCCGCCGGCGGTGCTTCCGGAGACGGCGATGACGCCAGCGCCGGTGTTAGTCGGTGGGCCGAAGATGAAGCCGCTACCGCCTGAAGAGTGAGCGCGGTTACGTCGAGAACGCAACTGGGAAACTGCCCAGCAATGCCGACGCTAACAGTACCGCCGCTACTGCCTCCTCTCTGGCCGTAACCCTGCGTTGGCGCCTGCGTGATTCCATACGTCCTTACTGAAAGCATTGAATCGGTCTGATTGTGGGATGTTTGGGCAGTCAATCCATGCGGCATGCTTCATGCGTGCAGGGGGTCCAGGTGCTCAACTCATGCGGATGAAGAGATGCAGTACCTTGGCAGGTTCCACAGGACTTGGGGCAAACTTGCCGAACGAACGCTGCGTAATGCCTATTCTGGCATTTACCTCGACTGACAAAGTACGCGCATTTCTTATGCGTATCGACGCAGTTTGGATCTGTGGTTGGACCTATAGACAAGAGAGCACGTGAACCGCAGTCTGCGATAAGGCAAACTACAGTTAGGATGGACGACGCACCATAGCCCTGCTGCTGCTGCTGCTGCCCGTAGCCTGTCTGCGTTTGTTGCCCATATCCACCTGGTTGTGGTTGTGGTTGAGGCTGGCCATATCCTCCAGGTTGCGGTTGAGGCTGAGGTTGCCCATATCCACCTGGTTGTGGTTGCGGTTGAGGCTGAGGTTGCCCATATCCACCTGGTTGTGGTTGCGGTTGAGGCTGAGGTTGCCCATATCCACCTGGTTGTGGTTGCGGTTGAGGCTGAGGTTGCCCATATCCACCTGGTCGGGGTAAAGCAGAAACACTGAAAACTCATTGGATGCAGTGAAGTGATAGCATTATGAATAGTATACGGTAAGTTAAAATAATAGCAGCTTAAAGTACAGGGTTTTTTTTTAGGTGACCACATTTTGTTTTCGAATAACTTTTGCAGTGGCAACGAAAATAAGTGAAACTTGGCACAAATATAGACCTATGTATAAGGTTTTGCTACGAATTGATTTCGCGGAACTTTGGTTTGCCCGTTGAGCAAACCGCGGCGCGTCCCGCAAGGGCGCTCATTTCGCCGATCTCGGCGCGTTTGCCTCACTATAACTTGAGCCAGGTGAGAGATATTGAGACGCGGTTTGTACGGTTAGAAAACTGAGAAAATAAGCTTTAATTTGATGTCCAATACGGCTTGATTCGTTCGCTCGTTGCCGAGAAAAACGCGTATGCAATACGCTGACGGAAACGAAAATCGGCCTCGCGCCGCCGTGGCCAGCTTCTTCTCCACTACGTGATGGGCTCGATCCGCCCGATCGCAGCCAACTGTCGCTTGCTTTTTCTTCCGCATTGTCCATTGTTTCTTGTCGTTAATACACCAAATTAAGCTTATTTTCTTGGCTCCAAACCCGTACAAACCGCGTCTCAATATCTCTCACCTGGCTCAAGTTACAGTTAGCCAAAGACGCCGAGATCAGCGAAATGAAGTGTTGCGGCAATATGCTGCGGTTCGCCAACGGGCAAACCAATTTCGACGAA